>JAPYMA010001204.1:0-81289 GCA_035041965.1 Anisakis pegreffii | reverse complement strand
GACAGAATCGCAAAATGCGTAGAGCACCCTGCACAAATTATCCGGGTGCAATTGGACGTCACATGATAAGGACAGGCTCAAGTTTGAAGCTCTTGCCTGGACGTAAGCTCATAACTTTGCTGAGATTTGGATAAATTTGAAAATGTGAATGGTGCGTGGCGCGACAGCTGTATTAAATGTTTTTCCACGTGTTACCACACGTTACACCGAAATCGCCTGAAAGGATCAACGAGTCGTCAGGATCTGTCGAGTTTAGGATTGTTATGGCAGCAACTGTTGCAGTTTTGTGACGATAGGTTTGAGTGGATTCAAGTACAGTGTAGGTTCTAGAACTGTTTACATCGCAGTTGGAGACTAAGAACTTGAAATTCAAAGGCTTCTTGAAGTAATGATGTGAGAAGGCATTCAGAAAGTTTACTAATGCAAAACGGTGTTAGTGATTCAGCAAAATGTAACTGAAATGAGTAATCATGAATTGAGGAACATCTCATGGGAAGATCGCACACATAACATAAGCATAGTGAGACAGTTGTCGAGCAATGAATTAGCTTCTTTCGAAGAGCATGATGATATGACAAAAGAACAAGAATTCTCGAATAAGGTGATAGATCCTTTCGGAAGGAGACGGAGTTTATGAAAGACATTCAATCATTTAGCGTAGGATAGGAATTGCAAAGCAAGTAGGGCATTCGTGGTATGGTGTGTAATGAATGTTAGCGTAAATCCTACGATGAGGTCAGTAGGTTATAATGAGCGTCACTGTTTGAGATTTAGTAATATGCACAGAAAAGGTTGCTGTCTGTGACTTATGTTCAATTTTTTCTTCTGTGGAGAGCATACAACTTCGGAAAAACCCTCTACATTTCCCTCCGGCAGCCGTGAGTCATGCTTCGTATCGAAATCTTCAATAGTATTCAGTCAGCGCTTCTGAATGTTCGTGCATGGTCTTCTTTCCTACTATCTGAGTGAGGATATTCGTGAATAACCACGCAAGGACGGTGGTAACTGCAATGGTAAGTGCCCAAGTACATGGTAAATGTAACGGTAATGTACATTGCAACTGTAATGGTAAATGTACATGCATGCTCCTGTTTCCAACTGTAATGCTCAAGCCGAACGTCATTTCATTCAATTCGCTAGTAGAAGCTTTTGGAATCTCAGGTCACTCCACCCAGCAGCCAGTAGAAACACATAGTTTCTCGACAATGCGCATTTTGAAATCGTAATAGATATGTATGGTCAGGGTTTTGTGAAGTTCTTAATGAGATGATTTTTTGCGATAAGATAGGTACCAATCGGTTCAGCTTGACGAGTGTACAAAGAAAAGTATAGAATTACGGCTGCGTGAGATAAGTGAGATCAGAAAAACCCTCCAAAAGAACAGTGGAACACAATGTTGTAATTATTTCGTTTTTTTGGTTTTTTCTGAGAAATTGGACGGAAGAATTCGCTATGATGGTGCTTAGAAATCGGGTAGTGACACATTTTGCGATCAGAACACAAGAATGGCAACAACTAGTGAGTTTATTCATATTTCACTGCGTGCAGTGCCAAATTTGTGATACTCTAAAAAATATATCCATTGGCCGAAAATTCTGAAATGACGATTTTCGCGGTTTTTAAGTTTCTGTTGGTGGATCGGAGTTCTCCTTGTGATATTGTTGTTCAGACAGCCAAAGCCATTTTAAAACCGTTCTGAGCGTTTCAAAATGTTTATCCTAAGCTGAGATATGATATGTCGAAATTGCGGATTTTGAGATAGTAAAGGGTTATTAGGTAAGGATTTTTGTGAGATTTTTAGCGGAGAAGTTTTTTGCTCTTTTTTCGATAATTTTGATATTTTATTTCCATGTAACACCACACAAGTTATTACTATTCATCTTTATTTATTAAAAATCTTTCATAATACTCATTTACATCATTACTGTCTACAACATTACTTTCATAATATATTGTAACATTTTTTCAAATGCATAATAACCATCACGAATTATTTCAAATTAAATATACACGATTTAAACCCACAACAATAAAAAATACCAATGAGCATTGCATGAAAACATGATAGTATTATGAAAAATCTGTAAACAAAAGCAAATATCACTAAAAATAAAACAAAAGGTAATGGAACATAATGATACTTCATAATGAATGTAAGTCGAAGTAATTACAATTTGATTCAATTGAAAGAAAGAAATAAAGAAAGATTAAATTATACTAATCGAGAGATCTGCGATTACCTTCTGTGCTTGTAGAGAATTCAATTCTCTTTCCAATGGACTACTTGGCATTGACCGATCAAATTTCTGTTCCAGCACTTTTTCCATTTCAATTGCTTGCAAAGGCATTATTTTTGCTACTGAGGGTTCATTTTAAGTTACAATCTCGAAAACTAAACAATGAATTTTCCTGAAACCTTCTGTGCTTGTAGAGAATTCAATTCTCTTTCCAATGGATTACTTGGCATTGACCGATCAAATTTCTGTTCCAGCACTTTTTCCATTTCAATCGCTTGCAAAGGCATTATTTCTCCTCATGAAGGTTCTTTTTAAGTTACAATTTCGAAAACTGAATGATGAATTTTCCTGAAACCTTCTGTGCTTGTAGAGAATTCAATTCTCTTTCCAATGGACTACTTGGCATTGACCGATCAAATTTCTGTTCCAGCACTTTTTCCATTTCAATTGCTTGCAAAGGCATTATTTTTGCTACTGAGGGTTCATTTTAAGTTACAATCTCGAAAACTAAACAATGAATTTTCCTGAAACCTTCTGTGCTTGTAGAGAATTCAATTCTCTTTCCAATGAATTACTTGGCATTGACCGATCAAATTTCTGTTCCAGCACTTTTTCCATTTCAATCGCTTGCGAAGGCATTATTTCTCCTCATGAAGGTTCTTTTTAAGTTACAATTTCGAAAACTGAATGATGAATTTTCCTGATACCTTCTGTGCTTGTAGAGAATTCAATTCTCTTTCCAATGGACTACTTGGCATTGACCGATCAAATTTCTGTTCCAGCACTTTTTCCATTTCAATTGCTTGCAAAGGCATTATTTTTGCTACTGAGGGTTCATTTTAAGTTACAATCTCGAAAACTAAACAATGAATTTTCCTGAAACCTTCTGTGCTTGTAGAGAATTCAATTCTCTTTCCAATGGATTACTTGGCATTGACCGATCAAATTTCTGTTCCAGCACTTTTTCCATTTCAATCGCTTGCAAAGGCATTATTTCTCCTCATGAAGGTTCTTTTTAAGTTACAATCTCGAAAACTAAATGATGAATTTTCCTGAAACCTTCTGTGCTTGTAGAGAATTTAATTTGGAATCAAACGCGAAGGTTATGCTACGACGATTTCTCGTTATTAGGTTTCACGGCTACATTCATTCCGTTCGTTTTGTGCGCTTTTACGAAGCGTTTTCCTCTCCTTCTCTCACCTTTGAACATTCGGGCCCGCGCGCGTACGAAAGTGCAATTTGGCTTCTTTTACCTCAATCGTTAATCTAATTTAATAATGTCACAGCTGGAAGTTAAAATTATTCAAACGCTCAACATGACAATATTGTGTGGAGTATTTATTCAGCGATGAGGAAGTTCATAACCATGTTCATAACTCAACATGACATAAAAATACACTAAATCTTATACTAAGAAAACGTGAAAGATATTGGAATGAATTAAACTAAAATTAATACAAATGTGGGGACGAAGCTCTCTGAAATTGGGAATAATTTGGCCTTAGAGTTGTGGTTCAATTGATGCTTCGTATGGCGAAGCTTCGTTCTTTTAACCAGGATATGTATGAGTAGATAAATTGTTTGTAATGTTTCCGTTGTTGACTTGCTATTCCCCATAGATTTGTTCGGCGATCAAACTTATTTGGTCGTATATGAATAAATAGAAAGTTAAGCCTGAGCAAGGTGATTTTTTAATCAAATTAGCGAACGTTTGAATAAATATCTCCCAAAAAAAGCAATTCTCACTAGAAGAATGAACCATAATGAACCGTAACGATGGATCATTTGGCTCACGTCCTTGACCGAACTTGAAGTTTTGTTGAAAAATGTTCATAAGCATTTGATCATTATTACATTGCGTTTTTCTTTTCCTCTTGGAATTCCTGATAAAACTGTTGAGAGAGCATGAAATTGGAGGAAACGATTCACATCTTAAGAATCCCTTTGTAAAAACGTTTCACATTCGAATTCTTTCCGTGTTCTTAAGAATTTGTTGTGTTATTTATAGAAAATGAAGCAGTTTTTATTACATTCTCTTCATACGAGCAATCGTTAGATTGGTTCGTTACAAACGCAAAAATCAGATTATGACAGCATGTTCGTTGAAAAGAAGCAGTAAGTGACTGTTTGTTTGCGTTGTTCTGTGTTAGTTACATATGTGAATGGATGATGAGAGCGTGCGTTGTTATTTCTATTTGTGCGCCGTTGTCGATTAAATAACGAATAACAGCCGATCCGGTCGTCGTCATGGTCTTACTCGTCGATTCACTTCGCACTGGAAAGCAAGCAATGAACCAACAACAACAAACAACCAATCCATCCACCCATCAGCCAACCGACCGACTATCATCTCCCCTCAGCAATATCGATCGTGAGGGTTTAACCATTGAGACGGAAGTTGCCTCGACTCGTTGTTACTCATTACTCGTTGTTATTGTGCTTGGTGTGCGTTTACGAGCGTTGAAATCTCGTTTGAAACGACAGCTTTGATCAATCTTTTCATGCCTACTTTCTGGAATCTATCAGCTATTATTTCCGATATCGACGATCACCCATTCGACGGCAATTACCTATCGATATCGAGTACCTTCATGAAATATAACTTGTTAATCAAATTTCCATGATATCATGCGATCGTTTCAGTGATACATTCAGCAGTTGTTTGTCAATTATTCCCAGAAATTTTTGTTTCATGTATTTGTTGGTTAGGTTCCAGCTGAAGCTGTAACAAGTTGTAACAATGTCCCTTTAAATGTTCCCACAAATAAAGAGAGAGGATTTGGAGAGGGCAGCGAAATATCAGCTGATGCTTTTGACGTTTTTGACGTCACAACGCTGTGAATCAACATACTTTTTTTGACATTAAATCAAATCAAATCAAATGTCCATTACATCAAGACTAATATATTTTATCAGTTTGATATCAGTACATCAGTTCGATTAAAGTTTCAAATCAGAACTTTACAATTCCAACTCAATTATGTCGTTTTCCATCAATTTTCCATTTAAAAAATGTTGAATGCGGGCAGTTATGTGCTCAGTTCTACTCAAAAATCGATATCAAGTTCATATTCCAAAAAAAAGATTCTTTCAATCGTGGTTATTGTTGCGTTATCAACTGTCAGTGTTTTTTGTTTACGTGCAGTCAGAGTGTAAATTCCATTATCATTGATAAGCTCACCCAATAAACTGTCTAGTTCAGCTTGATAAAACCGAAAGATCGTCTCTTTCATTCGTACGCTTTTACAATTTCTCAGTTGTTTGTTCAACAGTGCTTAAACAATCAATGATGATGATACAATTAGAACTGGATTATAATTTTGTGATGAATTTTCGTATATGTCCATTAGATTATTAAAGTAATTCACCAGTCTAATATGAATAATTGCAATGAAGTCTTGTATAGCCCTTTAGAAGTCTTCTGGCTTCTAAACATTCGAATATTTAATAAAACAGCGATTTGGCATTCAAATGAGTATCTACTATTGTATAACTAACAAATTTTCGAGTTATGTCACATAACTATGACTGATTTCAAGGCTTTCATCCAGCATATTCATCCATTATTCATTGTTATTTTTGTTTGTTCCATGCACTCAGTTCACACAAATTAGCCAACTAACATCGCATATCTGCAACCATTTTTATCGTGCAAAAGTTTATAATAAGTTTCAAAACTCACAATCAGTAGTTTCAAAAACGTTCAGTTGATGTTCAATTCGGTGTATCTGTCTGACAAGACTCGTTCGACGATCTGGATCTCATCACTAAAACACGCATGATGATTAATTTCAGTTAGAAACCACTCAAAAGAGAACAAAAATGATCAAGTACAAAATGCGGCCGTTCTGGTCGTTACTGCTTCTGATAGCACTTGCGCAATGTCAGCGAATGGAATGGGATGCGTCAAACTTTCCGAATCCGACCGCCGGTGACTTTAAACGATGTAACATGATGACGACGGCGAGCATCTGTGATCCAGATGCGGTGCTCACAAAGGAACAGCGCTATCGTTTAAATCATGAATTGCACCAGCTCGAATCACGCACACGACAGGTCAGTGATATCGACAGGGTTTGTGCCAATGAACACTAAAATCATAGCTGGATCTGTATACAGTAATGCTTGCCCTTCCATTCACCGTTTCCGGACTTGAAGTTGAAACGAACAGTGTGGTTAGCAAATTTCAGCACATTTCTTGTAGTTGCTGGAGCATTGCTAAAATGAATTGAATGATCCGCTTCATGATCTGTGATATATCAGTGATGTAACAATAACTTATTTCTCATCTATCTGAGAAGTTCCTGATTCGAAGTTTTCAAAATCATATGCATTCGTTAAATCGTTTTTGATGGCATACAGGTAGATCGCCTGTTTCTGGTGAAAATAAATGTATGAGGAATAGAAAGTAAAAGAATTTTTTTAAGTTAAAAAATGCCTGATGAAAAAATGTTAAATTGTCTGTTAAAAAATTTTAAAAATTTCGAAAAAAAGCAACTTTTGTAGAAGTGTCAGTCAGTTGAAGAGTTATAGTTCGTGACCAACGTAATGACTGACTTCAGGATCACGCACCGGATTTTTGCCAGAAGAAAGGTATCACTGCAGCAATGGCTGTCGCGAAACACGTTAGAGATGGCTCTGAACAAGTCAGTTATTGTACACAGTAATTTCTTTCTGCTTCGCAGTCGATACCCATTGAATGCATGACCTATCATCCATCAGTTCATTCATGAGCTTTTTGGTTCTTTTGATTCAGATTATTGCCGAGATTACATGAATGTTCCATAATTCGTGGAATCTTTCTGATATATTCATTAACGAATACGATTGAAGGCCGTAAGGGATATGGCGAATCAGATGCTCAAAAAGTGGACGTTGGACAATCAATGCCAGAAGTCAGTGGTTATCGTCGTTGCAGTCGACGACAGAAAGTTCTGGGTTGCACGAGACCCGAAAGTACCGGTTTACGCGGCCGAGTTCAATCAAATATTTGCTGATCAAGTACGACTGTGTTCATTTCGTTGACTGACCAATTCGGCTTACATTTTCAGAAATCATTTCCCGTCACACCTATTCTGTCTCAAGTTTCTATAGATTTACATCAGATTTGGTAATATTCTTCCGTATTTTGAAAGTTTCCGTCAAAAACTTCAAGGTTTTTCCTAACAGTTCCTCAATTTTAGTCGCCGCCGTTCAATCGTAAATTCTTTTTTGTATTCAGAAAGAACTGTTCGTGAAAGGCGATTATGCTCAAGCACTTGGCAATATTTTACAACAAACCTGGGAGAAAGCAGTCGAGAAACAAGGTCCAGGAACAGGTGGCGACGGGGGCATAGACGATGGTCGTGGTGGGGCTGGTATGGGTGGTGGTCGAGGTGGAGGCATGACTGGTGGGCCGGGTGGTGGTCGGGGTGGAGGTGGTGATCCGTACAGAAAGAAACCAGCGTTTTCACTACCGAAAATCCCGATGTTGGTATGGATCATACTGCTGTGCGTTGTGGTTCCGTTGTTGTTGTGTTGCTGTTGTATATGTTACTGCTGTTGCTGTAAGAAAAGCGCGGGTAGCAATCGAAGGCAACAACCATCGGATATGGAACGGGGTGAGGGTGGACAGGGCGGAGGAGGTGCTGGTCGACGGGCTGGGGGCGGTTTCAATTTTGGTAGCATCTTGAGCGGATTAGGCGGCGCCGGTATTGGTAATTTGGCCGGGCGTCTGCTGAGTGGTGGCCGTGGTGGACGTGGTGGACGGGGCATGGGCGGTGGAGGTATGATGGGTGGTGGTGGATTCAATATGGATTCCGGATATCAGGGTGGTGGTGCCTATCCAGCCGGGCCGACGTATCGTCCGACTAAGAGTACGGGTGGTGGGGGATTGTACCCGACTGAACGGGTTGTTGATCAGGGTGGCGGTGGTGGTTGGTAATTCAGTTGATGACGTTTGGCGTCGACTACGATTGAGCTCGTTCTTGTTTCGCAGTTCGGGCACTCGATCACAGATGTAATCGAATTATCGCTAAGGCTTTATTCCTTGTTCAAGTACTCGATGAGATCGTGTTCTTAATCTAGGTTGTCGCATCTGCTGAATTTCCATTCTGAACGCTCGTCGTGACTCGAATTTGGTCTAGATTTTTTTCGTCGGCTCTCTTGTATTCCTTTACGCTTACAAAATTTCTTACATTTTCTGAAAACTTTCTTACAGATTCTCTCTCAGCTCGAACTGTTATTTTCTTGTGCAGCTTATTATAGTCAAAAACGAATTTTAGTCAAAAATTTGTGTAACTATTATAGTCAAAAACGAATTTCTCACCAACTTTTTATATGTTGTAAATATTCAAAAGTGCTATGTAACTATCTTCGTCCTATGCTGTCTAATGTTTGATGTATTATTCCAAATTTTTCTTAAAGCTTTTTTTACTTCATAAATGTTATGTTATAACCATTTTTGCTGCTTTTTAAGGCAGCTCTTTTGAAGCGTCCACATTGCCATTTCCTCATATTATTTTTGATTCTTTAAATGATTCATTATTATTGTTGTAAGTATTCAGTTAACAAATTTGCGTTTCTGTGGTTTCTGCCAAATCGTTTTTCGCTCTCCGTGATTTTTATGATCATTTCACAGGCCTGTAGTGAGGTTTTTTACGCGAATCAGAATGTCTTTAGTGACAAATGTTGAGTTCATTCAGTGGCGGGGGAGGGGGAGGGGGAAAGGGACCTTATTCCCTAGTGATTCGCCCAAGCAAAAACAGTCATTTTTTTCCGGCTCTCGATTAGAAGATGCGTTCAGATTGGAACCATATCCGTATTCCTTCCTCGTCCTCTGTCATGAGCTCGATGGTGCTTGTATAATAGGTTCACCATCCAAGATCGTCAGTTCCTGTTACCTGTAACGACTAACTTGAAACACTCTGTGATCTGAGCATATGAATTTGATAAAGTCGACTTTCCGGTGATATACCTCAATTACCAATCGAGTTTCCGAAATTATATACAGACATTAATTATCCGATAATTTAAAGTTCATCTGTTGCTGTGTAGTTGTAATTTATGTTATTGTATATATGCTTATGTGATCGTCACAACAAGTACTTAAGAAATCAGTTCAACAATCTACTCGTAACTATCTTCATGCGTCTTCGGTTAAAAAGTGCAATATCCTTTACTTGGGAAACCTTTTGTAGTTAGTAGGAAGACACTGAATCATTTGAATGGCATTTAGATGCCATTTCATCGTTTCAAAATCAAACCGAAAGGTAAATTTGATCAGAAATTGCCGATTTGAGTGTTTTAAGTCGTCACAGACGATATTAATTTTCATCTCGTCGACTGTTTTTGTGCCCATTCTGATTCATTTTCGAAACTGACTTCAATAAATTATAACTCGTAAAGCAGCTGCCTAACCATAAGTTTTTGTATTTTGTGCCATTTCCGATGGTGTTTGTTCGATTGCAAAATGTAAATTTTTGTCGTGTTTTTTTTTCTTTTAATGCACAATACACTCATTATTTCTCGTGGAATGCAATTGATTCTAACGAGGAATTCTATTAACGTTGTTCAGTTTTGTCACAAATAGACGACGAACAACAGCATTCAGCATAATAAGATTTATTCTCTCCCTATATAATGATAATCGAACGAACAATACGTTTGATCATACAAAAGTAGCGCATTAAACGTAAAACTGAAATGCTAACAAAGGAAGGAACACCGAATCTGCTCAATGTTGTCATCTTCTGGTTGTCGTCCATTTCGACGACCTTCGATATCGCAATCACAAAAACAACGACTCGGAATCACAAAAACAAAACTCAATTTCACCACCTAAAAACTAGTAAAAGAATAAAAACGAATGACAACAATAAAAAGAAATAAAACGAGAATGAACAGCAGTAATGAGAGAAGAACATTATAGCAAATCTCAATAAGTTGTTTCCATTTGAATTATTATTCACTGCTGATATCGAAGTGCAATCAATCTCTTATTAATGAAGATTATTTATGTGAAAATGACTCGACACGAGAATAATTTCAATTACGATAAATCTTGAAACAAATGCGCGATTAACGGATAACGGATAAGAACAATGAATAAAACACACCAGACTCGAAATTAAACTTATAACGATAAAACTGTAATGTTAATAATAATAATAAAATAATGATAATAATCATACTAACAAAAATAATAATGATCATAAAATTAATAATATCGATATCAATTAAAATAGGTAATAATAACAACAATAATACACAAATGGTGCCATGTGAAGTTGAAAACAACACGACGATATCGAGAACAAAAAATGAACACTCAAAATTTCACTGAAATTAAATGTCGAAATCAGAGAAGACGAATAAATTAATGGATGAATGAATAACGAAAATGTCGCACTAAAACAACAACGTGAACGAAACGTTCCAAAAAAGTTCGGAGTGTTCAGCAAAAGAATGTGAGAATGAATGCAAGTTATCTGTTCCACGATTGATATTTGTACGAGATAATTCGTAACCAAATTTGAAAGCAATTGTGAGATATCGAAAAGCGTTTCAAGGTAATATTTTCGGAGAATTTCAAAGCTCGAAGTGAGAATAGTTTGTCGGATTGCATGAGAGCAATGTTGCTGTGTAACTGAATTGCATTTGACTTGAACAATGAGAAATTTACGGGTGATAAGACAATCTGAGAAGATAACGTTCGATGTTTGTGCAAATATAACGAGAGATTCTTTGTAGATCAACAAATGAGGAAAATCAACGAAAAAAAAATTGAAAAAAAAGACGAAAAAAATTGGCGTGAACAAAACCAAAAAATAACGAGAAGAAGATCGTTGAGAATACGCAATGTGCGTGAGAGAAAAGAAGAAGCGTCCATTGATAAACGACCACTAAAAATCGTGAAAAATCATCAAATAATCTCTAATCACAGTATGAACGTAAAAAAAGGAAATAATTCAACCAAATTCAGATGACAAATTACGGTTCGCGTCCATATGCAATTATAAGCTTTCATTGTCAGTCACCTTAGAACCAATGATAACCATAAAAAGACAACCTCATTTCATAACATAACCAACATCTCAATATCTCATTTTACATGTTACGAAAGAGAAGGAACCTTCTGCTTTCATAAAACACGTTTCTAGACAATTTGCTTGAGTTAGAGAAAAAATATGAAATTTTTTGACATTTCACAGATTATTTGCGTTCTCCTAATTGATAACTTTCGATTCTTGATTATGTTAATGATAATTTGAAATTTTTGTTCGCTGACTTTCTTGTTAACCAATTCTAAAGACATCTTATTCATAGAAGCAAGTGATCTGGTTGATACTAACGATTAATAAAAATTAGAAATCTAAAGAGAAATAATTTGGAAATAGACGAACCGAATTTGATGACAAGCATATGGCAATAATAACATGTGTATTTACACAGTAACAATTCATGAATTATGCGGTAATATTTCAATAATAATAATAATAGTAATAGTAATAATAATAACGATAGTAATAATGATGACTCAAATGATAATCATAACTTAAAATGACAACAAATTCAAATCAAATATTCATTGTTTGCTTGGGCGAGAAAACGAGAACAATTCGAAATTGGAAAACGGGAAAGAAGAAACAAATCTCATTTGTGAACCGAAGAGTAAGCATAAGAATCGATGAAGCAGCAGTTGTGAGGCTATGTGATTGCAGCTGTAGTCGGTGAGTTCGACGTGGTGCCTGCGGCTGCATTGACGTTCGACGCGGTCAACTGTTGTGCTTCACGTCGCATTGTATTCGACGAAAAGCCGGGCAGATTCGGGAATCTGATTCCGATATCGCGTGACACCTTTACAGGTACCTGCAATCGATCATTCGAAAGTGTCACTCAATTCGTTCATCAGCAAGCTTTTTCTTCATAACACTTGCGATAAAAAGCTGTTCATCGTTGAAAATATCGAAAATTCAGAATCAGCTCCTCAACAACTCAACCACCGCAGCGCGCAAAAATAAAGCCTCTGTATGATACAAATTTCTGGTGCATGAAGCAGCGGTAAAGCAATCAAGTGGACTGAATTCCATGAAATGCCAGCAGATTTAATTTCTTGATGCTTTTGAGGGTTTGAATCTCAACCATTTCATGGCTCTACAAATGAATATTGAAATTTTCAGACGACAACATCATCACAATGATGGCGTTCGAAGAGAACGAAAATTTTGATTTGAACGACGGTTTCTCAGCGAGCAACGAACAAAACAGCGAGAAATGTTCTTTCACCTATGCAATGAACGAGTTTGTTTCACTTCTTTTGAGAAAGCATACCTCAGATTCTGTCAGAGCAATTGCAAATGAAAAGTGAATATCTGAGAGATTTAATTTGGAACATTTTAAATGGGATGTTTAAAACAGTGGTTTCCATAGGAGATGAAATTACCCATTTTGGGTAATTTGGAGGTGTGGAGGAGTAATGGAGGAGGTCGGGAAATTAGTATCTCGTGCGTTGTTGTTTTACTTTCTGACTATCAGTAGCTCGTCCGGGCCTAACAGGGTTTTCATTCTTTTCCTTACTGTCACAATCGCTCTCATAGCTTTCATCACCAAAAGTGTTCTCTTTTGCTAATTTCTCATTCATTTCACTGAACAATTAAAGTCAAATTCTCATTCTATCAAATACACTATAATTGATCATTTGACTGTCGAGCGTTGTTGAATGACAATATTTGATTGCTGCATTGTTGATTTCGACTGTCAACACTCGTCAACATATCCAGTAGACAGTATATGCTATAGAATGAGAAACTGATTCGATCTGTGAAATGAAATGAGACGAAGTTAATGAGAAAACTTATCAGGAGAACGATATTCGCATGTAATAGCTATGAGAGTGAATACAACACGTCTGAAAAGAATGAGAATCAACCTAAAACAGTTCGAAGTGAGCGTGTCATAGACAATAGCTTTTCATGTAATTATAACTGATTGCAATACTGAGCAACACAACGGTCTAAGGGAAGGTCCAGCGATGTCGATTACAATCATGAACGTGTTAATAAGATTGAACGTAACGGTCATCTGAACATATCATGTACAATTTACATATTTAATAGGTAGAGGGGGGTAACGGCGGCCTGCCAGATCATCAAAAGGGGTAATGGAGCACCCAAAAGTGAGAACCACTGTTCTAAAAGATTGCTCTTTACGTTACCAGCTTGGAGTTCAGCAGACAATGTGAACAATGGAAACTGATTCTGAACCAGGACGCGCCGTGTGCAGCAAAATTTTTTGCGTGAATAGAAAGAAGAAGAAAACATGTAAGAGAGAATAGGATGCGAAGTTCGAAGACAAAGAGGGCATTCAAAGAAGAACTGAATTAACAACAAGAAAAGAAGTGATAATAGAGGTAATAATACGAGTCAAAGTAAGATCAACTTAATCAGTAACAGCAGTGGTACTTATAATCACAGTGGTAGCAGCGGATTCAGCAGTAGGGTAAAATTTGAACGGAACAGTAGAAAAGAGGGAAATTCAACAGCGAAATGCTTAAGCTTCAGGGAAGAAAGCCTTTCACTACAGCAACAACAACAACAACAACAACAACAACAATGATAACCAAACAAATCACTGTGGAAAATATATTTCTGATTCAACTTTAAGAAGTATCGTATTCGTTGTTGGTATGTTCAGTTTACGGTGACTGAACCGTTCGAGTAAATTATCAAACGGTGGACAACACTTGAAATTTCAAAGAAAGAACCACTGATCGTGAGTTTTTTCATATTTGAGAGAATTTAACTTGTATAAATTTTGAAATTTTGCTCTGGACCTGATACATTCTTTGGACATGAAATTTCACTCAGCTGCTGATCGTACGATTTGCTGCAGATAGCCAAATGTTAATAAGAGTTGTTGAAGCACACATTCTACGAATGGGAAACTGTCAGCGCATTCAAAGCAGTCTTCTGAGGGAAAGAGATCACGCGTTGAAGCAGAACAACATGAGGAATTTGTAAGAAAAAATTGAAACGCTTACAGCATTTGGAATGTCCGAACGGAATGCCTGAATTGTGTGGAAGAACCGGATAAAAATCTGCACACAGAGCAAAAGCGCACATCTGGACAATCGCTCAATTTCACTGCACATACGTAAGGAAATGAGCAAAAGATCTTCTGATGTCAAGACTACCTTGGAAAACGCACATCACGAAGAAGTGAATAAGATTTGCAACAAATTCACAGCGCTGCACTGTACATGTACTCATTACTAGTGAAATCCGCAAGCGTTTCCGTCATCGTCGCTACCAGCAAACGCATCTCTATCAGACATAATAAGAGAGATGGATATCAGAATCCTTCCAGGATAGCATCGCTCGATTTTGAAGAATCTCGCATTCCTGCGACTACAATACGGTCTAAAAGTCCAAGTATATCTCACAGTCAGAGAGTTCATAGAAGTGATGGTCAAATAAACATTATGCAAACCACAAATACGGATACAATTGCTATTAAAATTTGGCATTGAGTTTTCTCAGTGTATTTTCTGTCAAATCATGCTTTATGATTCAAGTAATCCTGTCCATCTAGCAACAACAGCAATAATAAACAAATAGTTTGAGCACTGCACCAAGCAACATGGCTCCTCGAGCAGTTCCCACTCACGACTGAGCAAACCAGAGCATTGTGATTGTACGTGCAAAATGTTTCATTCATAGGAAAGAAATTCAATCGTAATCACGCTAATTGCATGATGAAAACACTGAAATGATTGACTGTGAGTAGAAAATGCAAATTTTCAAGTGATACAACTGCACAGATACTTCCCTAACGATATTACACATTAATTTCAGTCTTTCATCAGCGTTTTCGCGATTAACTTTTGATTATGGCAATTCAGAGTGTTGAGCAAATCACTGAGTTGTGCGATAGACAGCAACAGAAGCAGTTGCTAAATTGCAATCATATTCTGACGAGAATATTTCATTTGAATCGCAGAGGACGCCCGGAGAAAATGCGAGAAAATTTACTGTGTGTAGTGTAAATCTGAATTAATTTTTGAGAGGGCATTTCAGTTTTGAGAGGCAGATGCATTTGAGAGGTCGAGAATAACTGAATCGTAACCACAGAATATGAATAATTTTCGAGTAACAATGGCTCAATTCGAAGATTTTCCACTAAAATATAAAATCGAGCAGATGGATGCTCGCAACAGATCATTCATGCAGTCTCAAATACCATCCATCTTCACTGACGTTGATCACTGCATTGATCACTTCGAGTAATAATGTTTGTTCAATGAGATGGATAGATCTCATTGAGTGATGTTTCCCATTCAATCCATACAGTCAGTCCTCTCCAGTAACTATTTGCATGAATCAACAGCATTTGCAACGCAGCAATGGGTGTTCAAGATGAAATTCATTGATGACAAGACTCAACGTCAACAAAGAGACCAATCAAGCCGTGTCTGTCGAGATTATATTCTCATGCATTCATGAAGCAGCCTGAAACTGACTATTGCTTGAATCGAATGAAATACAGTCAGCCGACACTAAAGGGGACTGAATGCAAAGCAATATATATCTCGATTTCCTGAGCACTTCCACCGACTACTGCACTGAATTGTTCATTTTCACTACCATATCTTAAGGTGTCCCAATGAGCTGAAAAACGAACGAATCCAGGACTACGTTATTCTATCATGCAAGACGAAATTCGAAGTCAGATAAATGAGAAAAAGAATAACAAACCAACAAAACACGGAAGTGAGCGTGAATGCAGTTCATTTGTGTGCAAGCGGGAAATTTGAGAAAGCCAAACGCTAGATGGAGAATGAAAATGAAATAAACCGATTTATAGAAAACTCATGAAAGGAACAAACATGCTTGCCGCTGAAAGAAAATGAAAATTGCGATTTGAAAATAGCTTGAAAAGAAGGCTTGGAAAATGCACTTGATCTCAAACAGTTTACGATGATGGTTATAGAATAAGAACGGCAAATAATGATGATAATAATAGCAGTGATAATAAAAATTAACACTGATAAGATAAAGAGGGATGATATCAATGGTGATAACAGAAATAATGCAAAAAGAAATGATCAGAGGAAAGATATCAAAACGACGAAAACAAACATAAAAAGAAATGGAAAATTGAAATGCAACTCTGAAGAAACACTGACTCAAAAGAGTTTAATCTCATATGAATGTGTTTCAATAGAATGAAACAAGCAAGCGTAATGCAGAAATTTTAAGAAAAATTACGATCACATCGAAATGATGAAGCTGGAATGTTTTGTGGAGAGATGATTTGTGAAATGAACAGAGTTCGTGTGGAAATTTAACCGATTTTGAAGAGGTTTGGAAAAATGCAGAAAGTGATTCCGATTGCAGTGCGGTTAAATGAACGTTTCGATTTGGTGATCTTTGAAATTTTGAGGAATATCAAATGGAGTGGTAGTATTTGTGTGGTGTATTTGATGTGGATGATCTCGATAGATGACGTTTCATCGATTTTACGCTTGGGGGAAATTAGATTGAAGCCTCCAAAAGTGATAATGATAATTGAGCGCAGATGGTCATCTGCATGATTTGTGAATGCATTTCAGGAGACGTTACCCTACTCAAGTGAGTTTTGAATGATGAAAGTGCTGCGCTTTCATCTCTCCCGAGTGGTATGATCAATTCGCTCAACCTGACGGATGGACAGTCGATGAAGGATGCTAAATCAATTGACAAGATCACCAAAACATAAACGAATATGCTTCGCACAACTGCTCCAATTCAAAATAATTGTGCAGTTTCTGTGCGAGTTCAAAATTATACTATTTATCACTTTGCATGGGAACCTGAGGGCAAATGTGCTGTGAGAGAGTTCTATGTTTGTGCAGACTGAAATGCTGATTGACTATTTTTGATGTCTAGTCCCAAACTGAACTCTTTGAAGTGCTTTCTCGAGAGAAACTGAAACAAAACCTTTCAAAGTTGAATACTTAAGGAATGTGTGGAAAATAAAGGTAAAGACTGAAAGATAAACGCGTAGGTAAACCAAAATGATGATTTCCAAAAAAAGCGACTGAACTTGAGATGAATAAATAAATGGAAAAAATAAGGATTTGATGAAAATATAACAAACAACGTACATGCTGGTTTCGTTTGTCTTTTTTCAGTTCTATAAGTAATTTGTGAACCGATTGAGTGAGTATTAGTGGAATAGGTTAGAAACGAAACAAATCAATTAAATGGCTTTTTGTCAGGTTCAGAGATGAGGAGTTATTATTGGAAATTAGTTGGAGGTAATAGTAGGGAAGTGGATGATGAGAATGGTGGATTATGAGTGGGATTGTGCTGAGGGGACGGGGTTGTGTTGGTGGTGACGGTAACGTTTGTTAGAGAGGATGTCGAGCCGATGGATGTTAGACCGGTGCTCACATTTCGACGACTTCGCGAAACCTTTCGTGAGGTTTTACGAGCGATTAGTGATGAAAATGGTGCATTCGTCTAAAACAATCGTTTGCAACAAAACCGAAATTTGTTGACAAATAAAGACAAAATCAATCAATCAAACGATCCATCACTCCACATTGTGCTTGTGGCTTCATTGCTCAACATTCATTAATTATAAGCACGGCACTTAACTGGTCACCTCTGTTTGCTTGCGTAATCAACAACACTGTCGAAATGTATACAAACCAATGAAAAACTGATTGCGAGTCAAATTATTGAGCTCTGAGAGCATTCAATTTACAATAGGATACATAAATACATAAATTTGAGAAAAATAACTTGAGGCGTGCGATGAAATTTTGATCGTAAAATATGAGTGAGTGCTGATAAAAGTGGATTAATTATTTGGTTCAGCAAACAAAGGTTATCAAATAGTTAGCGTTCGGTTTGAGAACAACGTTTCATAATGTGGTGTCTGAGCACTCAATTAGATAACACTAACAAGAACGCTGTTCTATCAGAGACGACTGTCACATCAATTATTAATTATCGTCATGACGGGCACTCCCCGAACGCATTCATTTGATGTGTTTGCCCAAGACACGATAAGCGTGAAGACCTCATGAACTGTTATTAAACTATCGTGATATGCGTGCAAACATGCGAATTCAAGTAGCGATCAAAAGCGAAATTCTTTGCACAATCGCCATTCCATACTACCACTGTTACTGTCTTACTGCTGCAACTGAGCAAGTTCATCAAGACTTCGTATTAAAAAGATACCGAATTTTGCCGTAATCAATTCATGATTTTAATGATGTAATTAATGATCGATGATCAGTGATTCTGAGAGAAGTAATGACGAAATAATTGACCCTCAATAACGAGTGATCGAAAGACACAAAGACGTTGATCTATGAAACGCTTGATAAATAACCAGACAACCAGTTTTCTGGATCAGAAAGCCTAAAGCAGAATCAATGAACTAAATGGAGATGTGGTGCAGCTGAAAAAGATTTTCACTGATTTATTATGACGATGGTTTCATACAGATTCTACTTCACTGGAACAAATCTATGAAACAAGAGCATTAATATGCGCTCATATTAACAATAGGATATTGGAAATTGATGATAAAAACTGCACTGAAAGCAAACAAGAACGACGAATTGCGGAAACAAAACGACAATGAAAATCTGCTGTAAGAATAAGAGTGGCAGAATAAACATACCTTTCTTTTCGATTGATTAAGCAAATCCCTATAATTGTCAGAACGTAGAAAGCGTTGATAGCTGTCGTTTTTCATCAGACAAAATATATGATCCTATAACAGTGTTTCATTGTCTCATTGATTCGAGCATATCTCAACTGAGCAAATATACATATAATATCTCAGTTTGTTGTTCAATTTGTTCCGGAAAACATGAATATGCTTACACTATAGTAATTGTTACCTCAAAATTGTTGCTTGGATGCAGTGATATGCTAAACTCTCAATTTTTGAATACTTTCGACTTGTTATCTGCTCAAACCAATTATTTCTTTGGAAAACTGAGACAAGTTTCCATATAGAAATGAATTCCATACGTAAATGCACTCAACAGAGCCTGACTGTACTAAGAAAAGTTTATCGCTCTGATCGAAGACTGTTTATGGAATGTGAAATCGCCTGTTACAACCAAACTGATCACTATCGAGAAATTCCTCGCTAGATCAAACTGATCAAGTTAACGAACAAATGTGAAATCGGATTCATACCGCAGCTTCATCGAACGACCACCGATTAGGATTTTTGAGGTTCTCTTCGGTTGTTTCCATAACTTTGCAATCGATATTAACCGGAGATGTGGCATTTGAGTCAATGAATTCGTTGTATATTTCTGTTACGAGCACAGGCACCATTCGACATGCACATTTACGCAGCTTTTGCACCTATTCATTGATAACTCATCATATTACTGCTAATCACTTCCGTTCGGGGCTAGCATTTCATTGACTGCTCTATACAACAGTTATCTTAATAAGTTATCTATTAGAATTTCAACTCTATAATCTGGATAAAACACTATCCTTTTGCGAGTGAGACTCGAATTTACAGTCTCGTACAACTTCGTGTTTGCATCTCGTTTGCACAAGTGCGTTTTGCTCAAAGCAAATCATAATTGATTAAGCTTATTTGAGTTTTAACCCATTTAACTCACTTAAAATAACTCATTCGAGTTATTTCACTCCTTATGAGCTATGAAGAGTTTAACAACTTATTCGCTATCAAAAAAGTGAACGAAAAATGACAGAATTCATAAAATTATGCAATTATCGTCTTCACTATCACTATTTGTCTGGTAACTGATTATTGGATTGAATTAGATTTTTGGTTCCTATTCTCCTTTCCAGGAATCAGATACTATCAGATGTGCGTATTCTTCAAAAGCAATACATAAGTTTCTTTCTCTCCCATCTTGCATCCCTAAGATGTAAGTAACTTTTTGATATGTACAGTGAATTTGCTTGAATTGAATTGAGTAAAAATTGAAATCTGACAATTTTGAATGATAGATCGATGAAAGAGGAGTGTATAAAATATTGATGCAAAGTCGCTTCGTTTGCCATAGGAACAAGCCCGTTGAATGTTGCAAAGGGAAACAAATGCATGGAAACGCTCATTTTCGAATTCAACTGAACGATAAAATTATGCGACGATGTGTGAAAATATAAATCAAACAGGTTTTAATGTCATTTTTTACCATTTCATTTAGCTGTTTCATCAGATAAGATCAGCTGCTGTTAATGTATCAACCTCTTTTTTCTACAATGCATTCGAATGGAATGTTTTCGAAAACGAATAAGTGACTGACCTGCCACCAAAAACGAAGATTTTCACCGGAATATTCTTTGTCGAGGAACTTTTGAAGAGTATCCCTCCCCAACTGATCGGACAACAACTCTTCAAATGACTCCTCCCAAAGCTTTAGTCGTCGCATCGAAATATCGCCCGTACTGAAACTTTTGCTCGATAAAACAATGTCAAAACATTAAAATCGAACGAAATGACCGCAAAATTGAATGCATAGATTATGTGCAAGAGTGTTGATGTTCAAATCAAATTTGCTAATAAAAAGAATACTGAAAACCAAATTTCGACAACCGTGAAAACGAAAGCATGCATTTAATGCCAACAAATTTCAACGAACATTTTATCATGCTGCCAAAAGTCGACAGTGTCCGAAAGCCACGGATTTGGCTGTCCTTGAAAGGGGTCTGCTGCGGTGCCGAGCGCAGTTAAAAAAGGGTCAAAAATGCGTCGATGGTCGAAATATTGCAAAAAGCTGAAACGGTATCACACATTATCGCAACAATCAAAACCATCCTGGTACGAATCGGACGATATTGTGAATGTCTTCAACGTTATGTCAGTTTAGTGAAATAACCGAATAATAAAAGAAATATTTCAAGACTGAACCCACTTTTCGATAACTTTCGATGTTTTGAGTACATTTTTTGTTAATCTCGCTTGTAGCAGATTTATCTGCAAATTTTTAAATATGGATTTTTAAGTTGAATATGGTCATAAGATATTTTTGAACAAGTTGTAAATATTCACGATAAAAAGCGTGGTGAACGATGATGATCTTAGGAGGCGATCACACTCTTGTTCGATCGCAAAGATCGCTAAACTGTGAAATGAGAAATCGTCTCGATGGAGCGATTGTTTCAATATTTCAATGAGATGAACTCAAATTTCAAATTGACAAGAAACTGAAGAGAATTTCAACTCGTATCGATAGAATTGAAAGCACATTTTGAAGCAAAAATGAATGGAGAAGAGACCTCTTGTTTAAGAGTGTCCTGAATTTGCGTACACCTTCTTACACCTGGCCGTTGACAATAGTTATAATGTCTTGTGTAGGTGCTGCTTGATACTGCAGGTGATTCGTTGGTGGTTGCTGCTTGTGAAGTGGAACCGTGCGAGTGCGGTGCACCATTTGCACCGCTACTTCCGGAACAGGATGGCGTTTGTGCGGCATGATGTGCGGCAACGGCCGACGTTGAATAGGGAGATGAGATCGATGAGGAGGAAGCGACAGCATTCAGCGCTGCGTGACCTGATGAACTGTATTTGGGTCGACCTGAAATTAGCGCAATTTCGTTGGTGAATACTTCTTCGAGTAGTTTTCATGACTCTCACAAATCATCTGAACAGAGAGTAACTACACCGTAAGAGTAACGACTGCATATCACCATGCTGTAATGCTATAAAGATAGTTGTTCCATGAATCGTTTTAAATAAGAGCTTGTAAAAACATCCAAATGCTTAATGCGTGAGATTATGATGATTAGCAGAGAAGTTTCTGGATAAGAGCGCTTGAATATGCAGAGAGCATTCAAGGAACATCGCACTTACCGGATCTAGAAAGCTTTCGAAAATCCACTTCAGTTGTGTTCACACACCCGGGAACCGGGCGATGAACGTCCCAAAAAGCTCGTTCCTGACTGTCCAAAATTTGCCTTTCTTGTCGATCACGCTTTTTATCAACTCTGAAAGCTCAGTTACAAAGTCAGTTGGGAAAAAACTCCGAAGATCCACAAACAAGTTGAAAACAGATCAACTGTCATGCATGAAAAGTGCCTCTCTTAAACGTCGCCTTTTGAACATTGGAATAAAGCGAAAAAGTAAAAATTATGAAATGACAACGGATGTCGATGGAATCTCGCTATGCGAGTCAAAAATTCGAAACCAATTAATCGGGAAACAACGAACGTTCTCAAAACGAGTGAATTTGGTTGCTAAACGCGATTTGAGAAATGGCACCGATCTATTCATTAAAATAGGGATTAGAAAGTGAGATGAGCGTTATGCGTATGCGAAGTGACATTGCAAAATGTTTCGATATACGTCAAAAGGATTAAACATACTAAGATGGCATTAAGAAAGCAGTCATGATTGTCTATGATAAAATACACTCGAAACCATGACAAAATTGAAACACCCACAACGAAAATGTTGAAATATGTTGAAGAAGTGTTGATATGACTAAAAAATTTCTAAATTTCAGCCTACAAGAAGTGATTTTGTTGAATGAAACTGATCACATACTTATATTGCGCTTCGGCTTGCATGAAGACGAACTCCCACTTTCGGCTAAACATTTTTTGAAGTTTCGCTAAATTTTCGGCCTCAAAATCCTCCAACTCCAAATGTGCCTTGTTCTGCATTGTTCGTTTACACAAATATACAGCTGTAAGATCAGTGATCAGTTTGGTTAATGTCTCAACATTAAAACACGGCGAGTGCATCGATCACTTCCTGATGTGCTTATTGCTGCTTGTGATGCTCTCTGTCGTGTAGTGTTTGTGAACAAAGCTGCTTTGAGCGAATATCGCTCATGAATACTTTTGTAACATGGTGAATGTTCCAATCAGAGAATTACGTGCAACACAGCGATTTCGTATGGAAAATCAGATTTTTTTCGATGAATGAGCTTTTTTTTGTGGATAGCGGAAAAAGTATTCAAAAAAACTGTTTTCCGGAAGGTAAACATAAATCGATCAGTTATGCGCAGATCAGAATTCGAAATAGAGCAATGAGCAGATCAATGCGATCGGGTTTTATTGAAGAGGCAATCTGATTGATTTCAAGTGAACAACACTCACCATAATCCGTGTTTTCAGGTTCCCAACAATTTGAGGGCCAAAAATACGGCGTTTGAAATCGATAAAAAGTACCATCGTTTTTAACCGTTAAAACATGATCGTCAATTTGAAATAAATAACCGTGTGATGCGATTAGATGTGCTAAATGCAATGCATCGGCTGCAATACACTTCATCATTTGATGGTGACAACAAAGTAAATAATTAAGAGTTGATGATATTAATTGATTATATGCACCATCATTAAGATTCATGTATTGAGTGATAAAACTTTTTTGAAACTGATACGCAGATGACTAGAATCGACCGATAGGGACGATCAATTCAGAAACTGCTGAACATTCTCAACGGAGAGACGATCGACTCAAAACTGGTAACGATTAGTTAAAACTAAGGGGGCATTTAGCTAGTGTAGCCGTTTTCTAATGCATCGGCTGTCATTCTTGGAATCTGGCTTGGAAACTGCAAAAATTGGCAAAGAAGTCCCTTGTCCAAAAGTATTCATTTCACTTCAAACTTCTATTTAGTTATAGATTTGAAGCAACCATAAGATGAGTGCATTCGTCAAAGGCTAAAGCTTTTCAGAGATTGATGATGGTTCGTTGCTGATTTTCGTATAATTCTCCTTCCTGATCGTTGATATTTTGCATTTCTTATCTGATGTGAGTCAAAAAAAGATATTCCTTTATGGAAAGATTAGAAATTTTGAAAGAGAAGCATTCACCTAGATCAGTCATTTCCATATTTTTCATAATCCAAGCAATCAAATCTTGACCCGTAAATACAGATGGAACCTGAAATGATCATTTGTCAATTGATTTGATTCAATTGAATAATGTCTCCATTGATTCACTTCAACATTTCTTACTGCCACTAACGCTAATTAAAGAGTGACATTACTCACTGTTGCCAAATTGAGCTGATCGAAATTAATTTTCAGTGTTGAAAACTAGACGTTCTGATTCAACATCAATAACAACTAACACGATCGCTCGCCAGTTCATTTGCATTTCATTGCGGAACCAATTTTGAATTCAATTCCAAATCGAAATGTTTGTGCCACAAATTAGAATATAAACTTGTGAAAGTTAAAATGGAATAAAAGGTGTATAGAGGAGGCTTCAGATGTTTTACATTAGCTTAGCCAAGATTTTGCCAAGAGGGGGGAGGGGAGTGAGATTTGGCAGGAGGGGGGGGAGGTAGTGACGCAAAATAGTCTGATCCAGAAAAATAGCTGAGTTTTACGTTGATTTTTCCTTCTGTTTTTCTCCCCCTCTGCTCTTTTCCCCTTTTCCTTCCAACTCCATCGGAAGAGCGCTGGTAATCTGCCCCTTGGCTACACCACTGAATGATTGACTACCTTTGATAAGAAACTTTTAACGGTTTTAATGGGAACGCCATTTTCGGGATCGAGCATCGTCTGCACTAAATTCTCCATCTTCTGATAGATCATATGGTTCGGATGCACCATACGCTCGTCATTACTTGCATTCGCACGTAATCGAGGAATAGCCATCACGACGAGAGCACTTGTCCAATATGTCTCTTTTCGTATAGTTAGTAGTTTATCGATTCCCTTCCAACATCACTTCTGAGTATCCTTCAAATGCACCAAAATAGAATCGTCGAAATGCGATCATCGCATACAATCCGTTTACATCGCAATCGTACAATAAACAAAAGCTTTTCATGTGCCAAATGCAACAAATCCAATGGATGAATGCTATGGGAAGCGGAATTATTCCGCGCAATATCGCATAAACACTGACGCTTCTCATCAAATCATTAGCATTTCATCGTCTACATCACAAAATTCGTGATGTTATCATCTAATAACTCGTTCATTCCTGGCTTCTTTGAGCGTCTAAACAGGTCAGCAGGTTGCAGGTTCTGCAAATGCTGGCTAGAATGAAGCAATGATTACCTATATTCCATTCATTCAGCAAATTCCATTCAAACATTCACGTTTCGGTAAAACGGAAATATCTTGAAAGAATATTAACGAAGTGCATGAAAAATTTTAGTGGAATAAAAAGTTGGTGAAGTGTTCAATGGCTGATAATGAAGAAAAGTTCGAATCGAATAAAAATGAACTAATCTATTATTATTTCAAAAATCGAACGAACTAAAAAAATGAAATACAGGAATTTATTACGAATCAATGCGACTGTTCCAATAAAATGACCGTTTTTTCCGCTCGTCAGACAACTTCTCGCTTGAAGTTTAATCTCTTTCATTCAGGAAGTTTGCTCTTCTAATGAGCACAAGTGCATTCGAATATGAATGTGCATTCGAGAGTTCAAATTTTTATCTGATTTGTTTTTCTGATAACGAATGAGGTGATTTCCCGAAATGCTTTCAAATTACGAAAGAATATCTATCTGTTTATTTCGTCGATTTTCATTGTCAGTGAAAATCAATTAGAGAAGTACAATAAAGATGTATCACGAATTACGACAGAAGATTTAGAATGATGAAATCGGAAGCGATTCCGTAGGTTCAAACCGCACTGATTATAGAAGATATCTTATAGCGATGAACAATCACGTGAGCAGTACAATACGTCTGATTACTCAGAATGTTATGAAGAGCACAACAGAGGTGATAAAATTTTGAGTGATGTTCATAGTGTTGATAATGTTGCATGAATGAACGACAACGACGGATTCTTATTAGCCAGAAACTATTCGAAAGGAAAAGAGTGGACGATGATGCGTGTGCTTAGAAATCGGTTGATTAATTGAAGTTGACAACTCCGAAAATGCAGAATGAACCTGTGACGACGTAGAATTTAGTTGAAAGTAACTATGAGAGTTACTGATTGTGAGAAGAGAGCAGAGATTGGAGCGATTAAGAATATTTCAGCTTGAAGTAAGCAGATTTTAAACTTTTGAAGCACAGGAGCACTTGCACATTGGCGATATAAATAGTTGAGGATGAACGATTCAGATTCTTGAACGGGAGATGAGTGCTCATAGATTTTCGACTGAATCATCCAGTTGTTAGACGCAAATCGATCTGAACGCAATCATACCTCAATATCACGTCATATTTTGGAACCTATCCCTAAAAACGAATCAATTCAAGACTATTCGAAGCCTCGAAAGAAGCAAGGAATGTCACGGTGACTGTATAGAAACAAAGTTACCGTTATTAATATTGATATTCGGTGATGAAAGGAAAAAATAGGATCGCAATAAAATACTGCAATCAAGCTTGGACGATGAAATAAACAAATGATTCAGTGCAATTCTCATGAACAACAGGAATGGAGATGAACTCGGTTGTCATATCTGAATAATGAACTGCGAGTTAATAGGTTAAACGATAAGGTCATATTCGTTTATCATAACCAATCAAACGGAACAGACGATAGCGATGAGTATTTCAAACAAAAATGTGCTATCGGGGATGAATAATAGCAATGGTCGATTAGGTGAAGATTACTGGGTTCTACTGCAATAGATGGATGCAAATCTAAACAAAGCGAATCTTCATCCTAACTACTATCATATTTATCAGCTTTGTCATCGTCTCTATTACAAAAGTAACATTTGAATGTAGAATCCGATTGAATTATTCAACAAGATAAAAGAAGAGTCAGTACAATGTTTTGATCGCCCGTTATCTGATAACTTGTCCCGTTTTCATCCTGAAATGAGCAATGGATCGATCGACTGACCGATTAGTTGACCAAATAAGATTTAGTCTTTTTAAGTCATCAACAATTTATTCAGTTATTCATGTTGTTTTATTGTTGATGATGATGACGATAGACCTAAGTTTGTGTTTGTTTAGCTTTGCGTTCGCTTTTATCGAGCCTAGCTTACTACATACTACGACTATTTATAAGAACGAACGCATGATGATGATGCAATAGTGAGTGAAGCAAGCAGCCAGTCACAACTGCTGATATCTGCCTGCATGATGCTGCTGCTATAGCTAGTGACTATAGCCAAGACTAGTGAGGCAAAACCTGGACATCCATCTATCCATCCATCCGTCTCTTATCGAACGATGAATGAAAATCGTTCGTTCAGAATGTTCATGTTCGCATCACCCCTTCATTCTTCAATTTTTTTTCCAGCGGCAGTATTTTCATTTGAATGCGATGCAGTGTTCAGTTCAACTCTAGTCTGTTGTGCTTGGCTGTTCATTGACTTCGTTCTCATCATCTTCATCTTGAATACATTACTGCTTTGCCATATTACTGCTAACTGCATTTCGGTTAATAAACTGCTACAGCCACTCCACCACTACCAGAAACAGCACTCACACACCATAAATAAATGTATGAGTATAAGATTTGCTCTGAACACATACAACATATCAGAACATGCTTATTAAACATGGTTACTAAACAAATGAAAATATCTGCTTTGTTTTGGTTCAGTAATGCGAAGGGATGCATCAAATTCAGATGGATACTCTATTATGGGATATTGAGTTTTCATATGACGACAAATTTTGGATGTCACTTTCGCTTGATGCTGATAAGAGACATCTTGTTGAATAGCAGTTGAAAGAACGATTAATTCGTTGGTTCATGTGCAGTTTAGTGGTGATGCGATAAAATCATGCAAAGAATTGCTGTGACTTTGCTAGAGACTTGAACATTGAAATCTGTTTACATTTTAACTCAAAAAAATCGAATTGGAGCCGTTAATTTGGTCAGTGAATTAAGTGAACTTTCACGATAATCTAAATCAATCGGTGATCATTTGACTTCACTGTTTCGATGCTACAAAACTACGCTTTCAATTCAGTTAAGAGCAGTGTCGTCACTGTGATAAGAGCAATAATATGGCGAGCTATTGCAGTGCGACTACTGCAACATGGTGACTCAAAATCAACTACTTCAAACATACTAACGCACCTTCTGCGAAATCTATGCGACAAGCACAGCGCCAACAAGCATTTGAGTGTTTTCTCATTGAATTTGCATTTTTACGACTAAAGGGGACATAACTGCTTTGTTTGGTCAATTCTAGAACACTTGAATTTGTTATCGATACTACGCAATAATTTATACTACGACTGAAAAAAAAACTTTCGTTCATGTGAATATTGCAACATTCCAGTGAAAAATCGAACAGCTCGGCCTTGAATCAGTGACCGGAAACAAGCAAACGCAAATGAATAAGCTTCAAAAACACTTGCAGGCCGATCAGATTCACAACCAAAAAACAAAATCTAGCTGTGCCTTTGTATTGCAAAAAACGGATTATGAAATGGAGCAATATTAACAGATATTAACATTAGGTGTCAATACAACAAAGTTGTGTTCATATCTCTGATCTATTTGAAACGTTAAAGCATCAAACAGTATGAATTAATTGATGAAGAATCCTATGCTGGTATCAAAGCATTATACACTACTGAATGCTTTGACACCATCTATGTGTGAACCCTCATTCACAGCAGAATCAAGATGATGCGATTTACGAAAGATCAGCTCTTGTCTTGATCAAATGATCAAATCAGAGCTCAAAAAGCAAAACGGACTGGAAAGATTATTGCTTGTCACTGCACTTGAACGGTCACTATTGGTGGAAAAAATATTGGAAATTGAAGAGCCTCTAGGCAATCGGTGAAAATTTGCAGTTAAAAAAAACCATTTCTTGGATTATACCTATCAATAATACTGCGTTTTGCCTCAACAAAGTCGACGACCACAATTGACTGCGTTCGTATTGAGTACCGTATCAAGCCAAAGAAACTTATCTTTAGAAAATTTAATGACATGAAACTGGATAGTCCAGCAGAACTGAATGAAAAGCTTCAATTAAATGTTCAAATGAAGTTTGTTTGGGCGATAGGTGATGTTGATTTCATTGAATGCAAATATTTAAACGCTCATTGATCAAAATTTGGTTGTTTGATAGGTGAGTTGAACTTATTGAAATTGTCAATGTTGAATTCATTGAATCGAATCAATGTCAAAAATGATCCATATGAACAATATTTTGGTGGCGATGTGTTACAACAATTCCAGTAGTAATGATTTGCTGATTGATCATTTTGAAATATAATATTTGCTGGAATGTCCCGTTGAAAGCAGCTGAGATTTTATTCGTTTATGGCTCTTCGCCGTCGCAGAACGAACGACTTGATTTTGAAGAAGAATAAGAAATTATTTGAGCAAAATCATTTTCGAACTTTTGAACTTTGAGCAAATTAATGTTATGCCGAGGTAAAATGAGCAGAAGTATGAAAATTTGGAGCCAGAAATTGAAAACTGGATGGATACACTGATGAACTGATAGGGCTGGTAATATTTTTCGGAGGGTAATTGCGGAAATTTGAAGAGGCTGAGAGACTAATGTGACTTATCAGCTGATTAAGTTTTCCAACAGAGCTCATGGCCATAAACTAGAAGGTATGATATCTTGAATAGAAGCTGTGATTTGGCAGCGATAGATAAGACTCAACTAGAAGTGTTACCCATAAAGAGAATACCTGTTGAATGATCACTATTTGTTATGGGCTTGACAATGAATAAGTAAAATTAATCGAATGAAATGAGGCATGTAGGCGATACGTACTAAACGGCAGCTCGATACCTCAAATGATAGATTGTTGATTAACCTGAAAGGCAACCGGAAACGAACGAAGATCGATGGAACGTGATGCGGACAAGCAAATGTGTCCATCACTGAACAACTCCAATTTTAGCACTCACTCAGGCTTTTTCGGAGGAGTTGGCATCGTCCTAGTGATCACATATTTTTTGCGCAGTGTTGCACATTTTTTAAAGTAAATATCTAGTTCTTCGGTTTGCAATAGTTACAGATTGGGAATTTTGATTTTGATGGTCATCAACGAACATAGAATGCAGCATTTTTCGATTTTTCCCTCACCAATTTACTCATCACTTCTAGGTTCCTGCAGCAAGTTCAATGAATCACTTCTGAATAGCTGCAGCAAGCTTTACGAAAACTGTTCGTTTGATAGTAAACGAAGTTAGGAGAGAACAGGCGACGGGAAGACACCAATCGAGTATGGCTCAAGAATTGATTGCTTATCACAAGCGAATTTCGTAAGCGGTTGAAGAATGCCTATGAATCGTCATTTAGCTATTAAGACTGCTAACTCATGTGATCACGTAACAGGTCAACGCTCAATCGAAATTAATTGAAAAGCTTACAAAGAGAGTTTGTATTGGATGAATAGTGTCAATCGGAATGAGTTCACCAGGAGGAAAACGGTAAATGACGATTGCCGTACAGTTAGCTGGACGATTCGCTCACCGATCAGCTGAGAACGATGAATCATGAGGCGTGAGTACTACCAATTATGCATTCATTCACTATTCATATGGTGCCGTTGAATGGTATCGAAACAGTACGCAGATTTCACAAATCGAACAATTCCAGAGAATTCTGGATAACGACGGTCTCAAATATTCATACGAAGATTTTGACTAATTAGCGAACATGATATTTGATTTAAGCATGATCAAGGAATAAGTTGTTTGATTGCAGAAATGATCGAACCCGTGATTGGAACGAGTGATTGGAATGAATTGATAAAATAGTGCAGTAAACGCAGATGTGAGCAACAATAGCATGCAAATGTGATGCATGCAGCATCTGTAAATATGAGCACGACAATGTACAATCCTTGCTGGCTTGTGGTTGTTCGTTATTGTTGTTGTTGAAGCACTAGAAGATGATGATGTCGAAGGAAACGGGACGGGAGGCCAACTAAGTAACTAGTTAGACGGGAGATGGTTGGACGGATAGATGGGCAGTTGGATAGATTGATGGATGGTGATGCTTTCTGGCCTGGCTTGTCTTGGCTTTCGATCGATTTGCTGCTCTTGCTTTGCATCAATAGGGACAACGCTTACTTGAGGAACGTTTCGCCAACAAACGAGGCTAAGATGTGCAGTGGCCAAGTCTGCGATAGCCAAGGCAGAGCTCGTCTTATCCGATTGCTTACAGATTTCGGCAGAAAAAGGATTTCGGAAGTCACACAAAGTCGGAACAAGGAACGACTACATGATATTTGGCTGTATCAGTGCATTCAACTAATGTCAATGTAAGGAATATACGGAGAGAAATAATGGAGAGTGGGGACAGGAAACAATAGGAGTAATCCATTCGTACATGTATTTCGAGTTCGGTACGGTGACGAAAGAACCTCTGTTGAACGTTTCGGCGTTATGCCATCTTCAGGAACATGTTGTTGAATCACTGACGATCGTCGTAAGCATTCGTTGGACAGATCCAAGGCCAGGGATTATGGGGTGGTGGGTAGGGGATTACCAGTGAGATGATTGCAGAGATAAACAATATTTTGATTATAATAACTGTAAAATCGGATGAATTTGGGGAGATAAACATTAAGATGATGATGAATGTGAAAATAAATGAAGGATGATATTATAATGACGGAATTGATGATGGGGAAGTACAATGATGGAGATAAAGTACGAACATAATGAAGAGGTACAATAAAATACGATGGTGGAGATAAATGAAAAAATTATTATTTTTATGATTTTTCATTTATCTCCACCATCGCATTTTATTGTACCTCATCCTTATGCTTATACTTTATCTCCATCATTGTACTTCCTTATCATCAATTCCGTCATTATATTATCATCTCATATTTAGTTTTACATTGATCATCATCTTAATGTTTATCTCCCCAAATTCATCCCATTTTACAGTTATAATAATCAAAATGTTATTTATCTCTCCAATCATCTCATTGATAATCCCCTACCTACCGCCCCATAATCCCTGACCCTGGATTTGTCCAATAAATGCTTACAACGACCGTCAGTGATTCAACAACATGTTCCTGAAGATGGCATAACGCCGAAACGTCGAACATCGTAAAAAACATCTCTAATTGCGCAGGTAATACTTTGTCAATAAAAACTACATTACTATTTGATCTACCTATTACCGTCATACGCCTTATAAAGGAGGAAAGCTTTTAAGAAAGAACCTCTTTAAAAAGACGTTCATACACACACAATTGCATAAGATATATTGTCTTGAGAGGAACAGTAATGCAGACCTTTGGATGATGTTAAATGGAAAATTCAGGTTTGTGGTACTTTCACTCGGTGAATTCAGATTTAGTTTATTGCGAATGAACAAAAACGCAAAAGCGGATGTATTTCATTTGAAAATTGGGATCGCAAAAGATGGATGCAAGAAAAGTGTTCGAAGTATTATACAATGGGAATTATTCAAGTGATAGAAATTTTCACAACTTGTCATGAGTATGTTTTGGATTGTTCCTGGTGAATAATTTCGAGCTATTTCTGCAGCATTCACTTTCAAGGTTTTAGGCATCACCTCCGAGCATTTGATCTCTTCAAATTACCTGTGCGGTATATTCCAAAACTAAAAACGCTCTTTCTCGAAGTGCTCTTCAACGAAATTTCACAAAACATACTTACTGCTCGATGGTGCAATGTAGTTTCATTTCATACAGTTCGGGCAACGCTTGAATTGCTGTAGAAAGCGATACATTGAAGACTCGTTACCATGTTTATAGAGCAACAAGGCATTGGATTTCTCAATCAACGTCTATTATTTTGTTGATACGAATTTGATCTAGTTAAAAATTGCTCCTATTATCACTGTAAAATCGAAAGGTGGAGAGTAAACCTCTCCTTTTTATCTAGCTCTTCATTCGTGCAAGCGTTTAGAATGACTGAATTACAGCGAAGAGCTGAGCATCTTCGAATCAACCTTCCATCATTCACTTCAAGAAATCCTCTCGTTCAACATAATCAGGAGTCCCTTCATATATCAACAATGATCTGACCAATTTCACAGATCTTGTGGTGATTCTGCACTTGAAAATAGTGAACAGTTTCAATTGTAGTGGAGCAATTGCAAGAGGGAATTTCAATGAATTCAAGAACTGAATTTCAATCCTGGAAAACGTTAAGAGGAGATAACAAAGTGCAACAAAGTCGAAAACGAATTTCCAGCAGAAAATCACAACAGTCTTGGACTGTCTTTCGGTATTTGTAACGTGAAATCGGTCAAGAATGGAATATCTGTGAAGGGTGTTAAACGATAGGCTCCAAGAAAACGTTATCTGCATTTACGTGCCGTTGTTGCTTTTCAGAAATTCATTTTTGATATTACATTAGAGCAGGCGTGTTGACAACTTGCTCATTGTATTAGGTGTGACAGAAAGTTGCCGGGTAGCTACGTTTGTCAACTCTTGTAATGGAAGATTTCTCTAACTGCCCGAGAACTTTCTGCATACCTAATATTTGCGTTTCTTACAAGAGCATTTTACCGCTCATCAGTCAGTATGAATAGTGGATAATGCTGCTTGCGTTCATCCAGAATATCTGTCCAATTACTGCCTTGTGGCGCATTACTGTATTCGTTTGAAATTTAAGACACTCATTTGGTACTCGTGGACTCGTAACTCTGATCAGAATTATTATTGTTCACTTCGAACACGACATACACATAAGTTGAACACTGCTATCGAATTTACTGTGTTAACCCAGATCAATAACAGTACAGTTTGTTGCTCTTATTTCCGGTCATTCACTCTCATTTCCGATGATTCACACCTGAAGCCGTTACTTACCATCATCATCAACATCTTTCCCAGTAGATCTCAGTCGAAGCTGCACTCTATGCTTTTGCATTTTCTGCTTTACGCTCTTCATATACCATTTTATGGTTTATTCCTACTAACTCGAAATTCAGATGCAAAATACTTCGATTTTGATCATTTTTTTCATGGAGCCGTATATGATAACGCTGATAACGATGGCTTTGCTGACAAAAACGAGAGCAGATAAATGCGGATAAAATTCGAGAGTGAAAATAATTGGAGAGTTGATATTTGGCGGAGTGTTCACGAATGATTGATACTGGTTGTTGACAGAGAAACGCGCGTCGCGTGAATAATCATTATTGAATGCAATGAGCAGAGAGCAAGAAGAGCAATGAATGTGTGCGGCGAATATACGACGAAGTGCTAAACGGGGAAGTGAACAAAGTTTTCAAATGAAAAAAAGCGTGAGACAGCGATTTAACTCAGCTGGCTGTCACTCGATGCTGATTCTGAAGTAGCTGGCTCTATTATTGTTACTACTCACGGACCAACGTGCGTCGTCACTGCCATATACATATATTTTGATGAACGTTTACTGCTTGAGGGTAAACGTTTACGGCTGATAGTGGATGTTGTTAACCGTAACATTGATCACTTATCACCGCCGTCTTTATTATCGTTATCACTGTATTCGTTGCTATCGACTCTGAATCTCTTTAGTAAAAGAGTTGATTCGTTTGATCTGTTGAGATTACACACGAAGAAGTAATCTTACATCTATATTGTTATTATTAGTTACGACATATTGTCATATATCGAAATTCAGAGTTCTAATCGTCGATAATTGATCCTTGCAGAATTGGAATTTCGAACTGAAGTACAAATTTTTTGAGTGAATAAACTAATTGTGTTGTACATAGATGCTGTACTGTGAAAGAAGTTGTTGTTGTTGACGCGATTGTATGGAAATTTTCGATTGTAATTGATCGAGAATTGATTCGTTCACAAGCAAGCAGCAATCACTGCTATCAGCTATTCATTCAAATCAATACGTGAAGCAGCAGCAGGAACGAAGAAAGTGCATGAGAAAAGTGTTCGCAATTCACAATCGGCAGTTACTGTACTCCATTCCGCCGTGATAAGTGAAGCTGCTCATTTTCCGTGGTCAGTGTCCCGTGTCGATCTTTTCTTCACCCCACCACCACCACATGTCTATGAAATTTTTCACTGGTTTACAAGATTTTTTGGGTCTGTATGACCCGAGTGTTGTAAGCTCGTCGATATCGTCATCAGCGAACAGCAGCGGTGCACCGTCAGCATCCTCTGCAAGCGCAACGAATCTTTTCAACACGTCGAACACAAGCAACCCTACCGCTAACAGAACTAACACTACCGTTAAGAACAACAACAGCATAACGAATCATTCCTCAGATAAACACCACCATCAATCTCAAGCTATTCCTCAACAAAATCCGTCACAGTCATTGCGTAGACGTATCAGTACATCATCAACGATCACTCAACAAGGTTTGCATAACATTCCAATTTAACTGCATTCAGTTCTGCTTCAATCACAATCCCCCTCTTCAAGCATTGCGTATAAGATGACAATCCACTGTAACCGTGTGTTGGCTACGAAGCATATCGTCAACTTTGAACGTTTGGTGCGACTTTTGATCCAGGCATCTCTTCGTCACTCGATGTATTATATCGACAGTAGACTATGAGGTGCACCGGGCTCAGGCTCGAGCTCAAGCTCCCTTTAAACTCAGAGCGGATGAGGTTCAGATGCGGTTGATTGATAGAAGGACACATCGTCTATAGCTCATTCTAGAGATCAGTGTAGTCATATCACAGATTGAAGTCGTATCTTGAAGTCATAGATCGATGTCATCATATATTGACATCGATCTATAACTCGACGCATCGATGTAGTCATATCTTTTAAATTCGTTACCATTTCTCACGATTAGCGTTATTGATACGTCAAGAATCAAACATTTGAAATATGAGCCTTTCAAGCCACAGTCTGGCCTAGGACTGAACAGTCACACCAAATTTATAAATCTATTACAGGTGCTTCAACTACATCCAGTTGAACATCCTAATTCTGTCGTTTTGATCATTGTTCCAGAATTTCGGTGTACAGTTCAAATCGAACTTCCATGAGATTCAGTTTTTGCAGAAAATTTCCATCCTTCGATCTGTTTTCATCGCAGTAAATTCACAGAGCCGATCTCTTAACTTCATTACCATTTAATTGACGAATGCCAGTATGCCGACACTGCACATATGAATGAATAGCGAAAGTCAAAGCAAAGTGGAAAACATTTTAATTTTTGCATGCTCTATGATTTCGTTTACCATGCTATTTTTCACGACATCCTCAAAAGAAATCATGATCAATCACATGTGGATTGTCTCATTCTGAAATCAGCTCTCACTTTTAAGACTGATGGAATCTGATTCAGCAACCCTGCTGTGATTTACACAGCTCCCTGTAACACCGATTAAAATTTCTTCGGAACTCGAACCAATCGTGTAAAACTAGAACGCGGAACTCATCCATCATCGAAATAACTAAAAAATCTAGACGATTTTGCTCTACCGCATCGCAAAACGTCTAATCGGTACCATCTTCTCCATCGCCACGGAACCTATAAGTAATTAATCATTGATTAGCATTAACATCTCCGCAAAAAACAGTTGAACACATCAAATATCGTACTTCGATAAGTCTGATTATTTCGTATTGAATTTGGTACCATCTTATGTTTATCACTTGAAGGTGATTTCGTTTTTTGCAAATGAGTATTGCTGCAATCAATCAATACATCTAATTTTAGCACAGCAATTATTCAACAAAATTTATCAATTTTCAGCACCTTGATGAGAGTAATATTGCACAATCAGTTGTAGCACTAAAGCATGGGCATTCAGCAAGTCGTTTATGCAGAACTTACTGCATAATACGATTCCATCTGTTACCAACACGTCGCTCGCATCACCCATAGGCCAAACTGACGATGAGAAGTCAAAAAGTCCATTCGAATCAAAATAACGGTCCCAGTTCTTACCAATGCAAGAATCTCAAATCTTCGAGAAAGCATGAAATGAATAAATCAATCAATCGATAGGAAATTCCTTCCATAATGAGCAAGCACACAAAACAGAACTGATGAGGCATTTTAAAGAGGATCTACTTGTTGACTTTTAAGTGGATTCATTTTGAGAATAGTTTTCTGCCTGAATAAACGTCTTCTCGTTTGCTTGTTAAACTTTGATTATTCATCGCGATTCATTCGAAACTCGATGTCAACACAAGTCAGCGATAGGCCACTCAAGAGTTTCCTTGAAGCCTTGTTTACTTTTGGTTCTGTTGAGAATTTTCAAAGTTATAAAAGTTGGAATGAGAACGAATAAATTGAAGAAATAAACAAAATGAATAAATTGACGTAAATGAACTATCCGAAATAAATCGGAATTTGATGATTGGAAAATTTGCATTTGTAGATGCTTTGAAACGGTGTAATGAATCAATAAATGTTGTTTATAATTTGCAGATCATATTCTCATTCGATCAGTGATTGTTTTTGATACTCTGAATTGTGATCGATCTAAGCTACTGTTGATTAGTGCTGAATTCAGCTTTAAGTGCTGCTCCAGCACATGACCACATCAGAAACTGAACGTCTATCGGTCAAGTTCTGCTAGATTCTCACCGATGTTTGTCATGAATCGTGCAGAAATTTATTCTTTTGCTTTCGAAAGCTTCGGGTAGTTTCACTCAGTCATTAGTGGTGCAAGATATCAGCGCATCAGTACTTATAATTCTGGTTCTGATGGCTTACTAGCTCCGAAGCATCATTCGGATGGAGTTGATTGATGTAATAGTTTAGAATTAATGAGTGAGAGAATATTGGTGAGTCTATCATGTGTATAGCAGTTGAAGTTGGAAATGTTCAATTGTAAGTGCGAATGGGGGATGAAACATGAGGAAAGCATGCGGAGTTCGAGTGAGAAAGACCCGGTTTTTGGGTGTGAATCGAGCACATGATCGCTGAAAACCTAATGAATAATCCTGCAAGCACGTCGGCTCCTCCTCCTCTAACTTTCGCACATTTTTCAACTGCTGCTCTACATCTGTTTCAGTTTTGATCACAAACACAAAAATCTCTGTTCATTATTCGAGTTGGTTGATTAGTTCAGTGTGAAGAAATTGTTTGTGTTCAGTGGTTTCACTTCAACTAATGTCCACTGCTATTATCCATAACCTTATCGCACCCATTTCTGATCGCTGTCAATTGTTGTTATTATCAGTCGTGTTACTTCGACTGACATTCTCACTGACGATTTCTTCTAAATTCTTTCAAATCCTATCCGAATATGCTCGTAGAAACTGCCACGAATCATTCACCGTATATCGTTGTTGTTGTTGAATCTCAGTGCGCTCAGCAGCAAAACCAAAGTAAGTAAAAACTTTGTTTGTTTTTTTCAATCGATTGCTGAGTTGAGAATGAGTCATAAAATTTTTGAACTGAATCACTTTCATTATAATCTTCAACTGATCCATCCACGTTGGTTGGTGTTTGTTTGACAGTCTCACCAAGCACGCACGTTTATTTACAATAGTTACGATTCTTTGCCTTATATAAATAACCTCGTTTGCCCGAACCCGAACAACTGAACTGAGTAATGTTTTGGAAATTTGTCTCGTTTTGTAGATCGACGAACATTTTCAGTAAGTCTGACAACTGAAAGTCCTTTGAAAGTCTTAAGTGTGGCTGATTGTTGCATTCACTCTGATTTGTTTCTTACACTTCAACGTCTTGTTTTATTTTGGAGAATCTGCCTCGTAAAAGCATGTCTCATGCATTGCTTTGCTAATATGTACACATACTGTCAACGATTTGCATTTTTTGCTCGTACAAATGCTGTGGAAGCTTTTGCATTGTGCAGGGCATTGGAAGACTTTGAGAAGTGGATGTGTGTGTTGGTGTTGATTCGTTGAAGGGATTCCTTTTCTGCGAGTTTCGTTTCGTGCACAGCATTATGGTTGCTTTCATGAAGTTCGCTCAATTCTCCTGAATCCTATCTGCAGTGATATTCAATGCTTGAGTGTTGTAATAGTTTTCACTCTGGAACTCCATCTTATTCTCAGTATAAACTCAACGAAACGTGTTGTAATAACGAGGTTGTTGTTTACGAGTTATGTTTGCTCTATAGTAATGAAATCCTCCGAAAACATTATTTGTATGCAGACATTTTATGACATCACATTATCCTCGTCATCACCACATCTCATTCTTACACTCGCATTAATATTTTCTTATGCAAATTCTGGTCATTGATCAATTATCGATTGTGATCGATCATTCGTTGATCACTTGTCAAGTTTATTGTTGATGTGAAGATAGACGAAATTTTGAGAGATGATCGCTGAATTTCGTCAGCATCTAGCTGAATAACTGCCTCTTTATTGAATTTGATTTGAGTTGTACAATTGTTCCAATTCAAGCAATTAGACTGGATGAGTTTTACTTTCATTTGAGACTTATCACACACACACATCGCTCGATATCCCCACTCTTACATGTTGAGTGTACTTTGCGAACGATTCAAAACGTTCACATTGTGTAATTGTACACTTCAACGGTTGCGTCAATATTAAATTCTTGGTGAATCTGTTCACTGAAGAGGAGTTGAGTTCATTTTAATCTGAATTTTTTCATTGAAGTTCGTTATTTTGAATCTTATTCGCGAACTTTGAATCTTTGAATTGTTCAGCGCCATTAAGTGAAAAGCACGTCGTTTCGTTTCAATGATTTTCACTCTTTCTCAGTCATTTGTGATTTCTGAGTCTTAACCTAATCTCATAATCTCTTGCATTCTCTTTGAATTTCTCCGTGATCGTCATTATCTCCCCTCCAAAACATCTCGTCTTGAACAACTAGCTCATTCGTAGATCGCCCACCTTACTCAGGTAAAGCAGTTACATCGTATCAATTGAATGAACATTTTTTGTGCTTTATCGTGCACCACAACGATATCTGCGATAAAACGTGATCGCATTCACGAAGCGCTATAATTGCTTGACAGGCTGAGTGAATTTCAACTTGTGCATTTAATTTCAACAAGACTGAGCCTCTTTTTCAGTTATTCAATAGTAGTGAGAATGGAAAGGAAAATTGCAGCGTTTGTGTGATAATGGCTTATCGGCGAGGACGTTAAATGACTGAAAGAAATTTCTTTCTTATCGATTGGTTTTGAAAAGCTTCATTATGCTTATAGCATGCATAATGTGTATGGCACACACACACCGATTGCGCATGATGCAAGCTACTTTCAGAGCTGTGACGATTTGAAGTGTGCAATCAGCAGCATATGATGATGTGTTGGTGGTGATGCTAACGCAACGATGAACTTGTGATTTGCTATTGTCAGAAATTTTATTTCATCGAGCAGCGCTTTTTTTTTGAAATTCTTAGTCCTCACTGATCTTATTCTACAAACTCTAGTGCATCCTCTAATCTCTCAGCGAGCAGCAAGCAGCTCAACTAGATCAACTAGACTCTCTTATTATTAACGGAATGAAGGGTTTATCTGCGGTCTCGCATAATTCTGTCCCAGCTGTCCTTCTCGAAATCATCAGATCAGTCTAAACAAATTAAAAGTAAATTTTCATATTCAAACTTCTAATATTGTCACCAGAATGAAGTCTGTCATTTAGTGACCATATTGGATGTGCTCATGTCATCAAATTATTGGCTATTCGTGAACTGTTTTTTTGTTGTCAGTGAATCGGCTATATGATCACTTTCATTGAACTCACAAACTCAGGCTTCTGAATGCGTTCGTTCAGTGTTTGTCAGAATGAATTGCAAAAAACGATGCCTGATCCAACTGTCAAAAATTTTAAAAACGAAAAAACGTGTAGTTGATGAGATACATCATACACCGATCTAGCAGACAGAATGGCGTCATTATACAATAACTGCGGCAATTTTCAATTTCTGTTTGCCTCGAACAGCTCGAAAAATCGATCGAAGAAATACATTTCAATTGAGCGTTTTACATTCTCAAGCCGTGCGATTTTGGAATATAATCAGGAAGAAATTTCATTTTCTCCGTGCGGTGGTCTGTCTTCACGATTTCACTGTAAATCAAGATGATTTTCATCATTACCCTGAGGAGATCAGCGTGAAGCTTCACGAGGATTGACCACGTTGATGCAATGTTCTATGCAAGGAGCGCAGGCAATGCACCTGTTTCTTCAATCGTTCGAAAAGGTTTTCAGTCGTTCTGTGTGCATTACACGGTCTTTCATGCCGGAAAATTGTGATATATTCTCGAACCTCGTCAAAAGAACTGTCGTCGGCTTTGAGGATACTGAAAGCTGCTTCGTGATGGATATTTCCCGAATGCAAATGCTCACTCTTAAAACATTTCATTCATCACATTTGCAGATTATGAACGTGAAATGAGGGAAACATATGAATACACCAAAATCTATCCGAACGGAATCATTTCGCAATGGAATGAAATGATTCATTTGGCCGTATTATGTGTAGATTCACCGAACAGCTGACTGATGCTTGTTGAGTGTGTTGATCTTGTCGCAGCTGATGCCTTAAAGCAAACATCCCATTCTATTGTGCTCGAGCATATTTTCGACAAATATTTTCCATGAAATGCTCGACATTTTCCATATCTAACAGCAGTCAACTCCATTTGTAGTTTTCTCACTTCCCATCCCAATAGCACTCGATCAGTCAAACGGTTATCAGCACAAATACTATCAGTTTCATTTGTTGGAGTATCTGTGGACAGTAAATAGGGAGCAGATAGCAGTTAAGTTATAATCACATCACACAATTTGTAAGCAGTATGAGACTGATGGAAATCCATGTGTAAGATAGCAATTAAATGAATTGTAGAGTTTAAAAGATAATGCTTTTTGAAGCTCTTTTGAAAATTCGTTTGCGATTTGATGCTTTTGAAAGTTATCATGTTCTGATCACCTGGTATGTGTGTTGTTTTGAAAGTGCTTTTATGACCGAGTTTTTTTGGTTGACGGCTGATAGAAATTCATTTTTACGATTACCTGTGTTAATGGTTTGTTTTACGGGCGGTTGGGAAACACATTTGAGGTACTGTTGAGCATGACGAACTTTCATCTTTAGTTCTCGATCTGAAGACGGAAGTGACACAGCATTTTTCGATTTCTCCCTTTTTTGTGATATCGTTCATCTTGTTTGTTATCTGTTCCGCATCAAACCGACACACTCACAAACATTCAGTTGAAAAAATCACATTCTTTCAGCGTACTCCTGTCCGATTTCAACCTAAACGAATAATTGGCCTCCAAGCGAATGTCTGTCTCCCTTGTTCGCGCGAATCTTTGCGAGGATAGGAGGAATATTCTTAGTTTTGGTTTATTCTCATATGCAAGTTGAAATTCGCTGCTACGAATCCACACCGATTGTGGATAGTTTATTTCAATCTTAGCAATGGTTAAAGCCTCTGTAAGGCACGCACGTCTTTATGAAGGGTTCACGTATACGACGAGCTAATATTCACATAATTCGCATTTTTGTGAACCGTTAATGAAATGTTAGCATAAAGGATTGAAGTATGAAAAATTTCCGATACTGATAACAGTGTGAACATTTTGACGCATTTGCAAGGATTAATGAAGTGTTTGACGAATGCACAGCTGAAGAAAGGGTTAAGATAGGCTTATGATTACCACCCGCGATTGATGTAGCGTAATCGTTTGATATTTGTTTGTGTACAAATTCAAGATGTTCAAGATCAATGGCATAAACAAATTGCTTGACGATTTTCTTGTCATCAGAGAACGTTCATTACTTTTTGCACAAATCTAAAATGAAAGCAGTTGAATTGGAACGTCTAGTAGACCGAGAATTGCGACTGTAAACTGCTGTTGAGAGAAGTTATCCGTCGTGAGTGCTCAACTGCTGAACTCTTGATTACGTTGTTGACACACTATAATCGTTAAATTGAAATTCTTGTGGTATGTTGTGATGATTTGAAAAAAATCATAAGACAGGAAATATGGACGTGACTCGCACCGTCGAAAAAAATTTATACTATAAAGATTACAATTATGCATATAGATTGTTGAGTGAGAGATTGCAATTCGAGAATTGATACTATGCATAAACTTTTTAACTAATCCACCAGGATTGATATAAAATGAAATATTGAACGTTTTGCTGATTACACAGCCGAATTGTAGGGATCGAATTAGTATGTGTTTACTCTATCTGTGGCTCAGTTGTACGCTTGGATCATATTAATGTTTAAATAATTACGATTGTTTAGTGAAGCCAATTTGAGCAATTCCACTCATAGTCAGATCGACTAGTTTTTCGTTTAATTTTTGTTGTGTCATCTTGAACATTTTTGTATGTCGCATTTACTTTGCTAACGATAATCTGTTTGAATTTATGGATGCATCCACCATACCTGTACCATAAGACAATGAGGTTTTCTCGTTCTTTCGAGGAGAGAGGATCAGTTTCAACCTTTAGTATGAACTAACGAAATCTCTTTCCAGAAGGAAGCCGCTAACATTTTATTTGTTCCCTATGAGATACTAGGGATTAATAAGTATCCATTTTCGCACGCTTAATCGAACGTTCCATCAAAGACAGCGACAATGAAATAGTTTCATAATGTGTTCATTACTGCTTTATGAGCAGTGTAAATTCTACGATCCTACGGTTCCTTGAAATAACTTCGTTTGCGTCAGTGCAATCAACTTCACTCAGTAGTCATTTTTCTTCAATCCACATTCTCTCAAATGTTAAGTAATGAATTTTTTGGTTTGACAATGAGGTGGTGATTGCTTTGTGTAGGCGACTGTCTTGAATTCATAGGATCAGTTCGGATTCGACGCCTGTTATTTTGATATTTCATTCAGATAGTGTTTTTAACTTTCTCGGCAGTGATTTCAAGCATTTCGTTTTTCATTTCTCTGTTCTCGCCTCATGCTAAGCTGTTTCGTCGAATTGAATATCCGCTTCTGAAACAACTCAGCCAGCTTATAAGATAATTAATCGATAGTGTGTAGCGTTAGTAACATAATTGTTGACGAATTGATTTGAGAATGATGTGAAATTCTCCGAAAGCATCGAGAAAGGAACATACTCACGTATTAACTTATTTCACGTGCCTTGAATGTGAAATAAGTTAATAAAGTTGATGATCTCTCAAACAATTGAGTGTGAAAATGATGCTAAAATGGTGGTGTTTTAAATGGATGAATTGGTGAATTTAAGGTGCAGTAATTATTTCGATTTTGATTGAGAGTAGAAGATCTGTCTGATTGGTTCACATTGATCGATTCTCTAATAAAATTTCTCATCACGAAGAAATGTTCATTGAATTTGAAGAACTGGGGAACGAACATATTCCGCGTTGTTCGCACAGTCGCAAAGTGCATTTCCCAGAGGACGATACTCAACTCGTCACTGGTTATCACGAAGCACCGACAAACGCTTTTCATTTAAAGCGTTCGTTTTTTTCTTTTTCTTTTGAATTCGTTTGTTCCAACAAAAAAACCTTTTCATAAAAATCTTTCATGTTTAATGCAAAAAACCTTTCGAAACGCATCATAATCCATCTCGTTCGACTCATAACCGAAGGAAAATAATTGAGAGCGCTATTTGATGGGGAAATTGAGCGAGATCATTGCATTCGTCAGAAACGATCGAACACTAAACCATATATATGTTCATGAACAGATGGATAATCCTCTTCAATTAATTGAAGAATGATTAGGTTATAATTTTGACGAATGTGATATTCGGTTGAGCTTAGTCTTGATCAGTAGGCCACTGATTAAAAATGTTATTGAATGTTATGGAGGTGATCAGGTAATAGATACAAGCCAAATCATAGACTGGCTCAGGCTCACAATATCAATGATATTAGTATACCACTCGGTTTCGAGAAAAACTTTCCTGGCGGGTTCGATTCCTGTTCACGGAGGAGAATTTCGCTCGAAACCGAGCGGTGTACCAATATCAGTGATGTTATGGAGGTGATCTATTCAAGCATGATCGTAGAATTAACACGAACAGTTAATAGGATACATGCGAACTGTTGAGGTGATTGAAATGGTGATAGAGTTAGTGGTTTTTTTGTGCAATGGTTCGGTTGATTTACATTCACCATTGTTAAGGCTGATTAAGCGTTGATTGTTTCAGAATGTCACGATACGATAACGATTGCTGATGCCTATTTGAACGCTTGTAAATTAGCGAACGTTCCGCCGAATTCATCCGTCGAGCACCAAATTGCGGTATGTTTCGTGAAGTTATAAATTATGTAAAACAGGACAATTGCTCATTTGTTGTTCATCTAATTCTCATTGTGACGGTGTCCACGTGGTGGTGTACTGAAAATGAACACGTTGATGAACATCACTTATCCCCTTTCTCGTCAGCATATTCGTCACATAATACACGTGATGCTTAGATTTGTTGAGTCCACTAAATTGTGATAATTTCTCCCATAAGCATGATTGTGAAGTGCAATTGCTGTATTCAAAAAAGCCATCGAAACATCGATCGCCATAAATATCGCACCATTTATGTACATATTTGGATGTTCATTTCTCAAAGACGTCGTCAGGGTCTCGTTCCTTTCTGACGGGAAACTGTGGGCGCAGAACATTTTACGGGGGTATATTGAAGGATTGAATGAGGACGCTAGAATATGATGAGAAACCGTTGAATTCATCAAAAGAGATGAATTGAAGCCTCTTGTGGCCTTCATCACCACATCATCAGAACTCTTTTGGGTCTTTTCTCTGTTGTATAATCGAACCTCAATTTTGCTTCACTATCAAATTGATCAATGCACTCGAGAATCTTGATTTTTGACTCGAAGCTGAATTGTCGAAATTTCAAATAAATTTCACACACCATAAATTCCTTACAAGTTCGTTTGAATGATGCCATGTGTACATGTCGCGTCGCGCATATACGTAATTTGGAATTGAAAACGATTTTTCACTTTTTTCGGGTGTACCAAATCTCATTACCAGTTACCGGTTGTAGCGTTTTTGTCGCTTTTACAATTAGTAGCAACTGAATGGAAAATTTTGATTACTAGAAAAGTGAATTTAGTATGTGCTATCACCCAAATTAAATCTGTCTGATATTGACATCAATAGATCAGCAACCATTCAAACTTTTTTTCATGAAAAATGAGCCGAAATCGTTGTCGAAGAGCACACGATTCATCCATCAATTTTGCAACAAAGAAATCGTTCAAAACTTGTCAGTAATATCGAATGTTCTGTCACGTTTAACTTTAACGAGTGAAGAGGAGTTTTTTTTTGGTAATGAATTCAATAAGTTGGTAAAGATGAGATTTTGTTGTTAAGAAAGGGTTTGGGCATTTCGAGCGATCGAACAGCTGTCTCTAGGAAGTGTTTTTGATGCTTTGTTCGATGCTCAACAATCTGACACATCTTCTCGACTAACACAACTGACAGATGATCGATTATGTATGTACTACAAAAATGCTTTGTGATATATTGTTTTATGAATGTTTACTCTCTTATCGTTAGCGCTCGCTCTCACTTACGTGTTTTGCTTAGGAATTCAGACTGCTTAGGAATTCGAACTGCAAAATGTTTTTCGGTCATGCATTCCATACGTTTGGCGGTTTGTTGAGCAATGGTTGATGTTGTTTGTCGCTTTTTTCCGAGTTGAGATTTCGAATTTCTGAGTCGAATTTTTCCCAACTGTCGATGTTTCTGAAGGGTGCACGCCGAAAAAAAGCTACTTCTATGTTCAGAAGTGGTTAACTGCAACGCGAGAGACGCATCGAAACCAATTACAGTGAATATCAGTTCAGTTGAATGCTAAACAATTAGCGTGTACAATTACAGTCATACAATCTCTTTGAAAGAATATATCTTTGATTTGATCGTGAAAACATTTGCCTTCTTTGTACATTTATTTCACTGCAACGAAGTACATTGCTTCCCTCTATTGTTAAGCTGATTCAATAGATCTCTTTTATTCGCCACTCGTTTCCATCTGAATTTTACCAAATTTCAATACGACCATTCAAAAAGTTTTTTTGAACATTGACAAAAGAAAATTACTTTTCAAATTCGCATTTTTCGTTTATTCATTTCAAAATTTTTGCTTTTTTTCCTTCAAAATTTCGACAAGTTCTTTTCAACGTTCAAAATTCTCAACCAAACATATCGAATTAATCCGGCGGAAATTTTTCATTCACGCCAAAAACCACCAAAACTGGTTTCTTGCGTTCATCTATCTCTCACACCTTAGCTGCTTGCTTCCTCTTTTTTTTTTGTTGTGGTTTGGTTTTTTCGCTGTGTTCACATCGCTTTTCATACTTCAGTTGATTGATTGATTTTCCAATTGTGTGATCATCCTCGAATGAAAAGAATTGCATTCATAACTGTAATCGGTTCGTTTACCAAGAACAAAGTGATCAAGAGCATCAAGCTGAACGACAAGTGTGTAATGATGGAGAGAGAAGACATTTTTGAGGGGATCTCTTTTCGTTCCAAATGAAAGACCAAAGATTACATTCATCCCACAAACGCAACCACAATCAACAACTTGCATCCCAAGATTACATTCATCCCAATCAATTCAATATGAATCCGTCATATATGTCTTCTAAAATCAGTTTCAAAAAACAAACAAAAAACATAACTGACATCATCTTTAAGTGATGAACAACTGACATCGACTGTTTCAATTTTGAGTTCATTTGTCAGTTACAGAAGTATTGAGATGAACGACAATGCACTGAAAGTTCAACCATTCAAAAGATTTAATTCAAGCATTTGTTTATTTGTTCAGCTAATGTTGAATACAAACGATTTATTTAATAATCTTCATATGACGAACGCAACTAATGAAATGATGATCAAAGAAAATGAATCATTACAAAAGTTTACATCAACTCACAATATTGTGAATATTTTTCAGTGCTTTCATCAAATTGTTGGACTTCGTCAAGAATGTCTTTCATTAAAAGGTTCAGTTACTATTTGCACAATCTTATTTAATGGGATTGTTTTTGGATTTATGTAAATGTTTGTAGAAAATTTTCTCGAACACAAAAATCGAGCAAATGCATAGGCCTGGTGTGTCATATTTTGAGTGTCAATTCAAAAAATTCTCTCATGATTTCACGATGTAATTTCGAATCAAGTTGCATGAAGTCAGCGCACTAAACCCACCACAAGCTGTGTATCTCTGTTTCCATCGCAAGTACGAACCACCGTTTCAGGACAACGTCTCTCGCAGGCGCATATGGAATGCCTAGAAGAGATCTTCAAACGAGTACAATTCGATACGCTCGATTTCGAGTATACATTCATCGACGATGATGTTGGTTTTCGAAACGCATCGTCTCTTTTCCTCTTTGTTGATTGCATCGTTTCACTGAAACGACGAATCCAATCAAATCCTTGCCACTTAATGCTGAATCGTTTCGGCTCATGGCAATGAAAAGAGACTGAATTATGTTTTGCAACCATTCCATTCAACTATCAACACCCCGTCAGCAATCGAATCGTTGATTTCAGGCTGCTGTTAGTCTGGCTGAGATGCTGGAATTTTACGACTCCACAGCAAAACTGAATCTTTCATTCAATAAGCAAATAAACATTCGTGGATGGCAAGCCCTTTTCAGGGCGATCAAAAATGTTAGTGTCACATCAGCAGACTAATAATGTTGGCTGATTGATTCAATAACTTTTGAAGGCGCTGTAACAATTCTACTCCTTAAGACATATTGATAAGCACAAATTGCGAGCAAATTCATCCATTTCAAATGTAATTTTACGGCAATTTGAGAATCAAATTAAATCGAATTTGATGGTTTTGGATTTCGATAGTCCGAAATTGGATAATTTTTCGAGATGAAATTTCAGTGTCATTCGCTACAATTGCTCAATTTGCGCTATACGTCGTTATCGGATAAGGCGGTGCCGTTCCTTGCGAGAACGTTACGAACTCAGTCGACACTCACCACACTGCATCTCGAGAATGTCTCTTTGTCTGGTCGAAACCTCCTCCTTTTGGGTTCGTTTCATCACTTTTTCCCGAACATATCCTCCCACTTCTCATGTGAAGCCTGTTCGATTTGAGAAGCACACTATAAATCCAATTTGTCTGGCTAAACTTATCCAGAAAAAACTCTTCGTAATCTGATGTCAATATCTTTCTTTTCGAACTCGCCGAATTTTTCATTCTATGAAGTCATCATTCAAAACAATCGAAAAAGAAAACCTGTTTATTTGAAAATATTATGATTCATTCATTCGGAAGATGGCTCTGATATCTGTTGCACAAAGCGTTAGTGATAACAATGAACTCATTGTTATCACTAACGCTTTGTGCAACAATTTTAGTGATAACAATTTTAGAAATGATAATTAAGTTCAATTCTAGAACTGATAATAAAGTTCAGTTCGGTAAAGGTGATATCGTTCATAGGGTCTAACGAATTCTTTGCTGTTTTTGTTTGTCGTTTGACTGTGAAAACAAATTTTGAGCAAACAAATCAAATTATATTCTGAATTTCATTAATCACAAAAACATTGTCATTCGATTGAAGTATGTGCGCTGAAAGTTAACGTCGTACTGAAAGAGCTTTATTTGGGTGAGAATAATCTACAGCCAACCGATGGTGCACATCTGTATCAGTTGATCGTTGGCAGTACATCTCTACAGATGCTCGATCTCAGAAATAATCAACTTCAGGTTATTGAACCACCACATTCCTTTCGTTTTGAGCTTATCGTCGTTTCGGGTAATTTTGTGTGTTATTCGTTATCTTTGCTGATGAAATATTGAATTTAAGGACGGTGGCTTACGTCATTTGTGTGATGCACTTAGAAATAAGGAAACATTGGAGAAGAGTGCGCTGTCGGCACTCGTTCTCTGGAATAATCGCCTGACAAGCGGCAGTATGGATGCTCTTGCTGATGCACTTGTAAGTATATCACTGATTCTGTCATGACTCTTAGCAGTCTCACGCTCACTTACTATTATCATTGTCATTGTTCACCGCATTCACTTCCGCTACCTCATCATTATCTTCTATATATGATCACTTCTTCAAGTTATCATTAATATCAGCATGGTTACTAAATTTTTATCAAACTGCTATGTTATTAGAGTTATTATTATTGTCGTAGGTGTTATCAGTGGATAGCATTGTTATGATTGAGTGTTATTATTGTTATTCTTTATCTTTTTTGCATGGTTCCGTTCTCATCTTCAGTGAAATTTCAGTTAGAGAATAGTAAATTGGAAACACTGAATATCGGTAGCAATAACCTATCGGTTGAGGGTATTGTGGCGTTGAAGCGAGCATTACTTGCGAATTCTAGTCTTCAACGACTCGGTCTCCAAGCAACCAATCTCGATTGTCAATGTGAGTTTTACAAATTACTTATGACACAACAGATTGCTGAGTACTACAACACATTCATTTATGTGTTCAAAAAATCCGAATTTGATATTTTTCCACACATTCAAATCGTTCACCGTCTCACTGCTTTATTGATATGTGGTTTGATTCAATCTCGCCAAGATAGCTCGAATGCTTTTTCTAGTTTATTCATATTTTGAACATCTGTTGATTTTATGTCGCAGCAGTTAGAAATCGGCGCTCATAAAAGAGCGATTATATGAATTTTTACAATCGCTTATCAATTTGATAGATTGAATTCAATGTTATTGATGAATACGAACAGCGCTGATGGTGTGAAAGGAAATCATCTTTAAACAAATGATACTGAAATAAATTATTGCTTGCAAGAAATTACATCTGAAAGTTGAAAGTCCCGAAAAATTTCAAAATGTGAGGAAATACGTTAATGCGTTTGGATAGTGATGAATCAAATTGTGAAAATTTCAATCCGCTGTTGTGAGTTCATACTGCAGTTGTGGTCATGAACATGTCTTTTTCATGAATTTTCATGAAGCGCAGTTAATTTCAAAAGCCACAAAACATGTGCATCTGCAAGCGGCATTCTGCTTCGCGAAAGCAAGTAACTCAAAATGAGCCAAAGGCTTGCTATTTGTATGCAGTAAGCAAAGGCACAAGTTCGATCCTCATACACAGAATGTGTGTGTGTGTTTGCAATTAACTAATACAATGATGAGGTGCAATTAACGAGTAACAACTATAATTGGTAACAAGTGCTCAGTGAGATCATTCAATTTCCATTTATCAAATGCCCTTATTTGAAAGCAAAATCCGAATTCAGCCGCGATAGTGTTGGCCGAATGTATCGCCGACAACAAGATGATGGTGCGGATTGATCTACGCGATAATCTGCAGATTGGTTCTGCTGGTCTGTTGGCGTTGCATTTAGCCATGAAAATGAACACTTCAATAACGTTACTTAATTTGGATTATTCTTGTGCCAAATCGAATAGCGCAAAGGTTCCTCCAAAAGTTTGCATTCGGAGTTCTTCTTTCGCTTCTAAATTTATCGCTTTTCTTCTTCTTTTTCGTTTTTTGTTTGACCTTATTTGAAATTGATAATTCATCAGAAGAATATTCGACTGATATCAAAAAGCAAAAAAAAAATGAACGAGTTCCCAGAAGGTTTGATGATAAGTTCAATACGTAAGTGGCGTGAATTATACTTGCTCGTCAGCATAACAATAAATTGCTTGTGTTGTCGCTCGCTCCTCTACTATTCTGAGGTGTGTTGTTTCTCTCATTGATGAATGATGAATGTCATTCAGGTGAAAGAATATCATGAACAATTCAAGTTGTATTTCGATGAAATTAAATCGTTCTGTGATCGAAATAAGCAAGCTGCACTCAAACGTCTTTCTGTGCAGTCGTCGGTCACTGAAAATAATCCCACTGAATCGGAATCCGTAGAAGATGCACAGCGTACTAAGAACGACCAGCAGGAGAAATCAGATGGTTTGTGCTAATTTTTAAGTGGATTCGAAGCAATTCCAACATCGTTGTGTGATTTGCTTTTTTCGTTGAACTGATCTATGTATGCAAAGAACTGAAGAATTGTTTATTTAATGATGCAATCTTGCGAGGAATAAGTGTGATTTCATTTAATTAAATGTGCTTACAACTAGTTTACAAATGTCATTCGTAAAAGTTCAGTTAACGAAACTACTGAAAATCTGGTGGAAACGGCAGTATTGAAATCAGAAAACGATGTAAATAGTAGCAACGAAGTGAATGAGCGCCAACAGAAGCGATTGCCACCTCCATTGTGCAGACAGAAGAGTGTTGAGGTGCAGTCGAATCGCAGTGTACCCCCCGTTTGGAAGTTCTCTCGATCATCCTCATTGACATGCACTGAACTTGTCGAGGATATCAATGTGAGTTTCTTTGCAAGATCTTCTAAAATATGACGGCAGATTTTCCTCTCGTTTGAAAAGTTCTCGCGTTGTTAATCTCATCCTTACAATTTGCAATCAGTTCAACAATTGCTGGCGAAATCAGATTCATTGCTCGATAAACAGAAAAGCAAACTTCTGGAGATAGATGTAAATGAAAGTTAAAATATCAAAGTTACATTGGTTTCAAATGATTTTTGATGAAACCGTTGGAATGTCAAAGAATACACTCGATGAGATCGTTCCAACGTGACCGCATCAAACATGCGTCAATTCAGGAGCGCATCCTCCAAATGAGTCGTTCTCGTGTGATGTCTACAAGTGAAACTGGGGTGTCCGAAGAAACCGCTCCAACTAGTCAAAAAGAAACCGCTCCAATCTCACAAAAGACCCCGGCCACAACTCCTAAAGGTTAGGTTTAATCTTAATCGTGAGTGTCCAAGAACTCTCATCTGAGATCCGCGCTTTCTCGCATTCTCTCTCGCTGAAATTCTCTGCGTCATTTCAAATTCTTACTTTAACCTCGAAGTTAAATTCCACATGTAATTTGAGACTAATGCCGCCTGATGAAGCCACGAAGTCTTCAGTCTTTGAGATTTGACTTCACCGAATTATCGCCTATTTCGTTCAAGTTCTGAATTCAAGAAACATTCATTGCCACGGACTGTGAATTCCGTATATTTTATTTGGTTCACTCTTTTCGCACTTTTACGCATCGATCAGAAATGTCGTATATTCCAGCTGAACTTGGTAAAAGTCCCTCGTTGCCTGTACTACCGCTTCTGGCGAATGCCACCGATAGTACGACGACAATCAAAAAGCCATCTCCGAATCGACGTTTCTCAGTTTCGCTATCAACTCATTCGAGCAGCAATCCGGAGCTACGTCGATCCGTTTCACCTCGTTTCAAGGTTCGTTCTGGGTTTTTCTTCTGCTTTTCTCGAAGTAGTCGTCGCAGTTTTGCAGTTGTTTATGATCATTGTTGAGGCGTCAAATGAACGGTCTGTGGCGAATTTTGTGAAATCTTGCTGTGCATATTGTTGCCTTTTGACTTGATTGAAACTTTTTTCAGGTTATGCCAGTCACATCCTCATCTGCTCATACACTCAGCCAATCTACACCAGCAATAACCAAGTCTGTTCATGAAACAAAAGCGTCACCTTCCCAACACTACCCATCCAGTGATACATCAACACTCCCGAATACACCAGCGTCAACAAACACATCTGCTATAAACGGCACATCTAAGAGAGAGCCAAAAATTGTTCACATTACATCGAAAGATGTCGATGAAAATGGCAATTCAACTCTTCCAATGGATTTTCCGCCCTCTAAGCAAACTGAGCGAAGCTGCAACACGGTTATAAGCTCGGACATCGAAATCAACTCGGAATCAACCGTGCCTCACGATGGTTCATCAACCGAAACAAATTGTTCAGTGTCATTTAACTCGCCAATTACGCCAAACTCAGCTGATGCCGTTGATTCAATGAACTACGACTCCAATAATAACAATAATGATAGTAGCGACACTAATAATAATAGTAATAATAGTAAAAAAGAAGATTCTCAAAAGGAACTCGAAAATATGGAATGCGTTCAGGAGACTTTTAGTGTAAAGACAACGGTATTCGATGCAGAATGTTCTCATGAAGATGTGCAGTTGCATTCTAGAAAAGTGCATTTCTCGGAAATCGTCCCCGTTGAAATCATTCCACAAGCGACAACAACTGAGGAGACGAAGGAACAGGTTAACTGTGACACCAACAGCGGAGGATGCGATACGACTGCTGCTGCTGCGTATGATGTGCTTGAAATGAACGAAAAAAATAATTGCAGACGTGACGACGAATCACTTGATTTGAATCAGAGTGGTTCTGAGTCGGAACTGATACCCCAGGCAGCAACAGTGTTTCATGCGGACGAGTGCTCAGAAGATTCTGCTAATGAGCAACACAAGAAGCTAGCGTTTACGCTTGATACGAACCCGTCAACATCTGGGAATGAGGCGGCGACGACATGCTGTAGTGGTGAGAATTGTGTGGGAAAGGGCGATCAAGATAACGCAACTGATACAATCAGTCAATCGAGTGATTTCGTTTTTGTGGTTGACCAAAGCACAGAACAAGAATCACTGCCGGACGGCTGCAGTATTGAGGTAGTTCCAGAATTGCTGCACTCCTCAAAGCACACGTCCAATTCCACTGATTGTGATTGTTGTGGAACGTCGTCTCAGTCACATTCACAAAACGTCACTTCAAATGAAAGAAACTGTTTGCGAAACTTAGATCAAACTATGACTTATGCATCTATGAAAAGTGCAGAAGAAACAAATGCTGTTGATGGGTCAACGAAACGCGATAAATGTATAGCGAATGTTGTGGATGTGTCCAATAAAAAGCCACCAGATATAGATGTGAATGATGCGCAGCATGAATGCTTCACACTGAAATGTGTCAAAAATTGTGATACAGAGATGAGCTTGAACAGTGAACTAGTGGGATGCGAAGTCAGTGGTGTGCAGTCGACAGCTGTTCTTCGAAAGTCCTCGGAAGACAGCGAAAATACTTGTGCCTGCTTAGGAATTGATAGAAACTATGAATATGTTCGTGCTTCTCGGCAGCAATCTGTTAGTACGGGCAAGGTTGAAAACGCGTCATCATCGCTATCAGCATCGCTGCCGTCTCCGAGCCAGAGGCTGTCTCGTTCATCGAAAGGAGCACTGAACCTGTTAGTAGACGTATCTGATGATGCAGTCGTTCGACGAGTTGTGCAAGACCTCGTTAATTTCACTTCTTTTGAGGTTTGTACCAACATTGCATCTTTCGTACAGATAATTGTTGACAGAGAAGGCCATATGACTGGCAGTTTTAGAGTTTTCGTGTGCATTCCATTGAAAGTCCTTCAAATTTGGCAACTTTCTTATTAAATTGCTTAATGATCTCTGGAAATTTTACAGTATCGTCAAATCATCTAATCAATTCAAGACACAAAATTGTGAGAAACTAGAAAAAATAGTGATGTTTTGATGACTAATTACTTGAGCATTTATCAACGCTTGTGATAGCGCGTTACTGTACCTCAGTGAAGTGGGTTACTGATGATCGCATTTGACTTTAGATGGGTGATGATGTTGGCTTTCGTAGTGCTGGATCAAAGTCTCCGTCGCCTTCGCGCTATATGATAAACGCATCACAAACTGTTGCTTGCTGTACGCCAAGGTTACTGCTGCTGCTATGTCGAAACTTTTTCTTTGAATAATTTTCACATTTGATAAATTCGTTCTAAACGTTGCTCATGTGAAGATCGGCTCAGAAGTGATCATCTCTGGATCGATTTCGATTGTGTGATGATAATTTTAGAAATGCGATCGAAGAAACAAGAGATTGTTGTACGAACGATGCAGATATTGAACGAGTGGTTCATTGTGTTGTGCGAGGATTGGTACGAGATGTGCTGGTCAGCGAGAAGAGTGCGTTATCGAGAAACTTGAGACGGAGACGTGAACGTCTGCACAAGTAGAGACATTGTTTAATCGACACGTAACGACGACGACCGTTCCTCTTCATAACTGACTCAAATACACATTTTGTATCAGATCACAAATACTCATTCAAATGTCATTTATAGGTTTTACTAGCATTACAGACTGTTCACAGATTGGGTCACATTACCTTTGGATTGATTATTCGGTGAAAAACGATCGACGATCGATTCTTGAAATTGATTTGGATTCACTTCTATCGATATTTTTTGGTGACTGAAATTGAACTGTTCTAATTAATGAAGTCGTTCTTTAGCTGGTAACGATTCTACGAAATCAGTTCATTTTGAAAAGTTCTCTTCGTTTTAGTGTTGTTGATGGTAAATTGTCTATCTTTATCATCATTTTTTTAACTATAGTAAATATCAATTGAAAATTCATCGCTTGAACTTCAAATATGGTGATGGCGTTTCACTTTAGTTTGAAAACATGTGGTTTCTGAAACTCTGATCGATATGGCATCGAAAAAACAGGATATCAAAAACATTCGTTCACACCTTGACACTGTTTTCAGTGAGGTTATTAATAACTCATCAGTTGCGTTCGTTTGTAAATTGCTTTTCATTTGAAGTGGATGGTCAATGGTCTTTAATCGAATATCATTTAGGCTATTAGATTGAGTTTGTCGTTTGATGTTCAGTTGTATTATACAACTGATATGTATCGATATATGAGAAGGGTATTTATGAAATCAGTTGTATCACATTGCATGTTCAGTGATATTTCCGTTGTTTTAGGAGGGTTTATAATCCGTTTTGGTTTTTAGTTGATTCCATATGTGTTTCTCACTTTTTTCACTAACAGACTAACGTATATGCTTACCTGTACAGAGGAATTTTTAATTTCATTACGATTGTATATAAATATCGTGTATTTATTCATAGGCAACCATTCTCCGTGATATTTGACAGGTCCATTTCACGTTTCTGGATTCTGTATTGAGTTTTCAGTCGAAATACCATCATCTACTGTGATTTTATGTTTTTGCAGGAAAAACCCGTATTTTGAACATTTCTCATTATGACCTTCAATTCTGCAAAGAAGGTAGTGATAAGAATGAAAAATGAATTCCTAGGTTAGCGGTGGACTATAAGGGACTAATATTATGTAGTTGATATCTGTTATTTTCCGATCTTACCACTGAGCTGGAAAGTTTTCACGTTCAAGATTTACAACTTGTCAGGCAGAGCTTTGTGATGTTGACGCGATCCCAAATTTATAACTTTTGTTGAAATGATAGATGTATTAATATACGTGTGTGTATGGTAAAGTTCATTTTATGAGCCATCGAATTTAGTCTCCAAATGTTGTGTTCGAAACTCAGAAAATGGAATCTGTTAAATGTGCACGATAACTGGATATCGGTTCGAATGCTGTGTTATGATTCAAAATTACTGAATTTTTTCGTTACTCATTTGAAACATTTTATCTGACATTCACCATTGTTATTTACCTTGAAATAACCGTATACTGAGCAGTTTTTTATGTTTGGATTTCTATTGTTCTGTTGTCGAAATGTCTTTGTATTTGTTATTTTTTTCGCTGATATGATTTCGTTCACGTTGAGTATGCGGATGTCTCGTTTGATTTTGATTATTGTATGGATATTATTGGTTTGTCTTTCTTCTAGTTGTGACACTCTTGAGAATAGTTTATTCCGAATGGAAAAATATGTTCATTAGCACAGAATCGTATTCTTTTTTAATTTTGCTTCTGCATTGAAATTTATTAATCTCCCATCTTTGTGCATGACTGACGTTGTGGAGAATCAGTGGCATCTATCTCATTGAATCACTTCTGGAATAGTCCTGTCGCATCTGAATGATGAATAGCAATAGGAAAGTAATACTGAGTGAAATGAGAATCGCAACAGGCAAACGTGTTGAACGACGTGTACATCTGATTACCGAGTTTAACATCGATAGTAGTGTTCACAAGAAACCTTCCTTTATTCAACTAGATTCACTTGAATTTAACTGAATCGTGATAGTCTTTTGAATGCGACGCAATAATGAAATTTTAATGTGGAATGTGGCTCAAATAGATAATGTCTTACTTTTTGTTACTCGATAACTTGGCATAATGCAATGAATTTGAGTGGTATCAAGATACGACTAACAATGCAAGGTGATTCGCTTGCAATATGTACGCTCACTGGTTATACTAACTTTACTTTCACATCTTATCGTTATCAGTACCATTCTTATCACTAATACTGATGACACTGTTATTGTTATCATTAGAACGTCTCATTGATGGTATCTTTATACCACCGCCATCGTCATTGATATTATTATTATTATTATTGATTAGATAATTACCAGTACTTGCTATAAGCATGCTAAAGTTCGAAATGAGTATCCACTTATGTTTAGTGGTAGACGTTTGCATGTTCATGTGTACTATGTATAACATATAGTGAAATATTTCTTATCTGTGATGTTATCCTTTGTACGGTTCGTTTACAAGCGCTAAACTATAACATATGTATTCATTTATGATCGAAGTGTTGTTTCCAGTCATTTCGTTCGTTGGTTTTGATTTCAATGAACAAATTCAACGACGTGAACCTTGCATAGCACTTGCAAAACGCTCGTATGTTCCTCGCTCGATTGTATTGTCGAATCGCTTCCTGAATCAATCGAGTGCATTATTTCCTCCTCATTTCCACACAAAAAATTGCTTTGCAGTTCTGAAAGCCTCCAGTTTTTTCTCTTCCTCAAGTGAACAAGTGAATAAATAAGGTGACTTAGAGCCGAGAGTGCTATCGGGTTTATCATCATCTCCAGGCTCACTCACTTCAAATTATCTTGAGGGCTACATGCGAAGTGTTGTGTTGCTGTCTTTGAGGATCACTGTTGTTTGACAGGTACACTTGAGATATGCTGACTGTAAGAAATTTTCATGAGGATTCACTTGCGTAGTAGTAAACTTCGAATCCACTTACCCGCTATCGTGTGTTGATTTATTCGTTATTTCATTTTGTTTCATTTCATCGTGTATTTCTAACAAAGTATTAGCTATTCGCTTGTATTTCTTCATATACATATGTAGAGACAGAGAAAATAAAAGTTATGTGAATATGTACATATTTCAATTGGTTTATAAAAATTTCAGCAGTCGTTTACTACCGCGTCTTTGCGGCACATTCTATAAATTACTGTCAACCTTTTTGGTCCCATGGATACAGTTTGAAGCCGAAATATCGCACGCACTAATGTCTTAAGGATAACTTGATCTACAATTGCCAACAATGGACATGCTTCAAGCGAATGCTCTGGATTGACGATACTCTTGGACTGGGAAAGTATAAGACGTGGATGATTTATTTCAGGCATTCGGCTTGATTTAAGTTTTTATTGACGAAAAGAAAAATATTCTCACTTATAAACAAAAACAACAACAGTGATGATGATGATGATGATGATGAGGTTGCTATCGATGTGATAATGAAAAAAGCAACGGTAACAATTACAACAATAAAGGTAATGCTAAATCAAGCAGTGTTCACAACGACAACTCGCTAGTAGCGCACGTGAAAATACGCACGGTGAAGAGTAAGTTTTCATTGGCATGAATAAAAAATAAATCACATTAATGCACGGTATGCTTCAGCAAACAAAAATGTCTCTATTCAAAGGACTAAACAACGACGACAGACGTGACTGAGAATTCGGCCATCGGCGATGACCGCTTTTTCGTGTCACTGTACCATTCAGAAAGACATGAAGTAAGTGTGCTAGATGACGAAAAAGCTCGTCTGATCTTAATCATTCACATTTGATCTACGTGAACAAATTTGGTACGCCCTTTTAGGCTGCATATTCCTTTTTTTAGTGGCTCAAATGATAAAATCGCATTTAACCAAATCGAATTAAATTTTCACTTTCACATCAAACATTACAATTGAGCATGATAAATGCATAAATTTACGCAAAATAAACCTTTGAGACAATTTTTCAGCTTATAAGCATATGGAGATTTTAAAAATGGACTCGTTAGAATTCAGTAATAACATTGGCCATAAAAACCTTTTGAAACACAAGAAATGGCACGTGAACACAGTTTCTCATGATCAACTTATCAGGATTATCACACAATAATTTCATTAGCAAAATGTACGAATATGATTAATTTAGTGAAAATCAACAGAAATCTGACGTAAAGCCAGTTCACAGAGAATGTAAGATTCACGAGAGAGCATTGCAACAGCACGGTTCAAATAAAACATTTCAATGAATATCACGATTTCTTTTATGATGAATCGCGATCAATATGGGCAAATAACATGATTAGAAGTCAGCACATTTTTTCACACATTCATCAGTATACATGAATGTATGAACTTAGAACTTCCAGCGATCCAGTTCAGCGTTATCAATGTCCTCATATTCGCAAGCTAGAAAGTTTTTTCTTTAGCGACGAACCCATATCTGGTTAGTTTTTTGATAACTGCCACCTGTCCTATATCCTCTCCATCCTTTCTGAATTGAGACTATGAAAGGAGCTGAATCGTTCACAAAACGACCACCGTTATCACTCAGATGGAATAGACGCTTGCTCCCAGACCTTACCGCTTATTCGAAAGATGATAATGCTAACAGTAGTACCACCATAGATTCCTTTGGAAAGAAGCAAATAACTATAGCGGATAAACAAAACACGCTAGAAGGCAATGAAACACAACCGTTCACATTCGATGGAATCGCATAATCGAAGAGTACAAATATACAGCATACATTCAATTATAAGTAGATCATTCAGAACGCAGAAAAAAATGAAATGACCCATAACAACATCGGCATAATCCATCCGTATTCGCAAGATATGAGATAAGATTAAAGCGATAATTTAGCAAGAAAAGAAACTGAAGAATGCAAATAAACAATGTATGATGACAATTTTAAAGCGATCGAGTCGATTTGATACTTCGATTACTGTGCAGTAAAAGAAAATATTTCTGATGAGCGAACCATAAAGTTTAACTGAATTACTTTCAAGCCACATCTTCATGATCTGCATCAGGATTTGATTTCGACGAAGTGGCAGGGCGGAATCCTGAAGTGTCGTTGTAATTAATATAATACAGTAATACGAGTAAGACATCGCAAAATCACAGACAATCTTGTACGATCAATTGTCCATTCATTCTATATTTGCTACAAGAATGACCAACCAATTCCTCTCAGAAAAACTATAAACACAAATTCAAGTACTTCCCTTAGCAATTCTATTATTTCATTCTCCCTAACATTTTCAGTCACTATTATCATCAGCCTAGCATCTATCTTATCTGATCGCTTTCTCCAGTAAAAATGCATCGATAAGTCGTCAACAGAGAGACTTCTTCCTCGAAGTATGTTCTACTCTTCTTCTGCTTCCAATTCAAAGTGTGATTCTTTTTTTTCGTTTTCATTCGTCATCACCACACGGCACAACGCTGCTCATCACAAAATTAATCGTATCAACGCCCTTTAACGGCACCACTTCGGAAGGATTATTCCCAACATCATCTGCGCGATGTTACCGCCGATTCGAATTCTTCACCACCAGCAACTCGTTATCGTTATATTATTAAACCATTGTATTCATTGCTAAGTAATTTGTTTGTTTCAATCGCATATTGTTGCTGACTTTTGATTTTAGCGTTATACTATTCTGTTAAGTTACAACACATCTACCTTCATTTCTACACCGTTTCCATTCGTTCACTAACTATTCATACGAGACGAACACTGAAAGTTGAACGTTACCTCCCATTGCCTTAGTTTCTCGATCCCGTTCAGCATTCCTGCTAGCAAATCCACTGCTATTACTTGAGTCAAATCCACCACCTTAGAAAAAAAAAGAAATTGTATTGAAAATTTTATGGATAGAAGTGGTTTCAAATATATGGAACATGATGTGAACTATGGAGGTCGCAATTTTTTTGAGTTTTCAAAAACTTCAAATGTTTCGCATTAAATTTCTTCTTATCTTTCATTCACTGAAATCGATCACTCAACTGGAGAAGTTTTGGACGAGACTGAATGAATGATGAAGTTTGACTGAAGAAATGTGCACTTTGCAATAATTCTATGATGAATTTCAGTTGTGATTGCTTGAAAGGCTCTTCTGTGTAATTTCATCAAAATTTGCAAATACTACACGGAACCTAATAAATAAATCATTGCACCTATAAAAACCGTTGAAGATGGATGGTAGCGTGCAAGATAAACAACAACCTGATGCGGAACCGCCAAATCCTCTCGAATTGAATTTCTTTGGAGCCATGCCATCGTTGAAATTATCACCGTCATCTGAACGCCTTGCAAAACCTTGCCCAAAACCTTTATTTGCAGCTGCGCCCGCAAATCCACCAGGACGATTTCCTGTGAAATATTATACGCGTGTGTCCAGTGATAAAATTTAAATAAAACCTTACAGTACCCGCAGAAGGATTAACTACAAGTTGTACTGAAATACATTCATATTACTGGAACATTATTTGTTCAGGAAATTATTTCACTCCAAAATTATACCAATTTGCAGACTTTGCTCAAGATTTTATTCAACTAACATTTGAATATATAACTCCATAAATGTATCCAATTAACTAACACCGCATCTCGTAGGAGAAAAACATATTTAAATTATCAAAATATTATTCTTTCCATCCAACACTGATTAACGAACATTATTTAGCAACTCTCATCACGTCTAACGATAACCTCTCTACCTAATCAGCATACCACCAATTCATCTGAACAACAACCTGAAGCAACATCATCTGATGTCATTGCTCCCGACATCCCACCACGACCTTCAGCTAGATCGATCAAAAATTGTGGCGCCTCTTGCTGTACCTCGCGAACGATCTTGAAAGTATCAATTTTGAAAGATCTTTTTTTGGCCTGATGAAATGAATATTCAAAGATGGGATTGGTAACTTCATAAAATGACACAAAACTGAGAATCAATTACTCAATGAAACGAAAACTGGGTAAACGGTTAGAAATGTTAATAGCAATAATAAGCTCTGTTCCGCTCAACTCACTGAATATTTTAAAAAGGAAAAAAATAATATCAGAAATTGAAAAAAAAATACGTTGACGAGACGTTGTGCTAGAGATCGGTCGCACGGATTACCGACATCGATAAATGTGGTCGCCTTGCCTTTATGCAACCGTCCCGTGCGTCCGATACGATGAACGTATTGCTCCCATTCTGTTTCACTTGGCAAATCATAATTGATAACCTGATGAAATTATGATTACTGATCAAATTCTGACAAAGTGTTATTATCGTTATTACTAAAAACATTATCACTGCCATCAATATCGTTGTAAGATGCTGTTAATAAAATTGGAGGGTACTGCTGGCTGATACTATATGACTGACATTATTTGCGAATAATTAAAAATGGAAGTTCTTTTTTGTATACAAAACACTCGACCAGGGTGTGTGTTATAAGACAACACTATAAAATTAAATTGCCTAGCTATAGTAATCATTCAGACTGATGAGTGATCACCCGAATTTCAGTTAAATCAATTTCAGTTGTCTCTTTCAGTTTCAGTTGAATTAAGAGTTCCAGATGCACTGACTTAAATGAACAACTAAAACAATACGACTGAACAATGAATTCATTTGTGTGATGACAGTGGAAAGAAACAAATGTGAATAGACGAAAAAGCGAATGAGTACATGTTCCAAATCTGGTACGTCAATGCCTCGCGCACAAACATCTGTCGCAACCAGCACCCGAGCTTCACCTGAACGAAACTTTCTCAACGCTTCCTCTCGCTGACTTTGATCTCTACCACTGAAATTATTTCCAAATTTTCGAAAATCAAAACCGAAAAAGCAATGAGTTCTGCCACAATCCATATTCATTCCGTATGCTAATGCACGCTTATTTTTCGTGTTCTGCTGTTGCACTGAGAAGGTGTGTGCTCCGATTACGTAATGTTCTGACAGGTGCTTTATCCTTCGTCATGTGAATAGAACAGAAGTAAGTAAAATTGATCATCGATAATTTTTAAAATACGACACAGGATTGTGCCCAACGACAGTGCTATCGAAATCAAATCAAAATACGCAACCAAAAAATCTTTCGCTTATCAATAAAGGAGAATGAGTAAACACTGAAATGGATCCGACCCGTGAATGCTCCATGCAGGAAGTTTGTTATTCTTCAAATGGATTGCCACTGTATCGGAATCAACCTGGCGGTGCACAAATATGAGTGTACGACTTATACTTCCATTTAGTTCTTGCTCTTCAGTCAACAAATCAGTCAATGTCTTCAGCTTATTGCGTTGTTCCACCTAAAACGCATGCATTCTCTAGCACATATACAATGCGAAAACTTATATTTTTCAGAAAGTGACGCTGAAATTGTTTGCGGGAGAAGCTTACGGCTAGAGTTTCAGCCGATTAACTATAAGGACAACATGATGGAACGGAAATGTGTCAACAGGAACAATCATCAACAACATACTTTGGGAGAGGGATTATAAAGAGACAGAAACTCATACGCATACCAATGCAATTGAACATGCGAATCGGAAGATTATCTCTTAACGAACGGTACAAAAATAATCCCTTCATGAAATCAAAATACCACAAAACTGGATGAAGAGCCAAGAAAACGACGACAAAATCACATCTTACTTTAAGGAAAATTTGCTGGACTCGCGGATTTGCAGCGGTTGTTCTACCATTTGAAACGAATAAGTAACTGGGTTTTACGAGCTTTTTAGCAAACTGCTCAACATCTTTATCGAATGTCGCTGAGAAAAGCATTGTTTGCCGCTGTTCCACCTTCAGCAATACAAAAAATCGTTTAAAAATCAACCGATTATTTAATAAATACATGAAAGTCGGTGGATGATAATGATAGGCAATAACATTGCAGTTAGGTAGATGATAGTCTGCGTTGATGTTTTTAGTCTCCGTAAAGAAGAACGTCGAAGAAGGAAGAATTCACTGATATTCATGATAACGAAGAGACATGCACTTTCAATGAGTTGTCGTAATTGTTGACTAAATAAATAAATACAAAGCGATAGGCAAGACAACTTCATCCCCGTGTGCATAAAACTCTTTGGAGGAAAGAGGATCCCTGAACCGAGAACGTCATCCTATAGAACTCTCTCTACATCGGGTTCTTCTGTTCTTCAGCCTAAGTGTACCTCGAATACAAAGGAAACATAATAATTTGAAAACTAGCTAACAGTTGGAAAATTTGGTTGCCTCATCAAATCATGGATGTCATCTTGGAATCCTTGTGTGTCGAGCATTTTATCAGCCTCATCCAGAACAAAATATCTGACATTGTCGAGGTATAACTGGAATTTTATCATTAATGTTAATGAACTTTCAAAACTAAGATTTTCATTTGCTTATTATCTGTCGGAACCGAGCCCTCTTCATTTCTTTCTTTGTTTTTATTTTTTATTTTAATAACGTTATCGAAACCCAACACGTATTTTGCATCGACGCAGAATCGAACTCACGCCCTCTGAACTAATCGAATTCTCAAGGGTCATAAGAATAATCGATCGACTGCCTTTCGCACTCACGTCAATATCCACACAAAAACGTACGCTTCGTGATGATAAATTTTCAAACTTGTAATTCTTTAGTGCTGTGATCATATGAATATTGATGACTTTTGGCAGAATCACTATTCATCTGTTCAACTAGTGGAGGGTTTGCATCAGAACTGAGGACGTAGTCTACTAACATAGTCACGGTTAACTAAGTGCAGAAGCCTTCCCATTGTTGCAAGTAAGATATGACATCCATTTCGTATCTGATCAACATTTCTACTAAAATCGATTTGTCCATAACACTGCGCTACTTGAACACCTGTTCCTGGAAAGCGTAAACCGGCAATAGATCATTCATTATGCTGAGAAAATTTCAAACTTAATGGGTGAAGCGCTTTTGACAAGGCTGAATCGAGAAATATGGATTAATCTAATCAGGAATGATACCGATAAATAAGGATGTCAATGAACATATTAGTGACAAGAACAGATGATAAATTTCTATCTTGTTTCTGACGAGAATATCGCGCGGGTCGAACGTGGACATCATAAAGGTGAATGAAATAATGATGAATGCCATTTCATGTTATCAAATAAATGATCGATACAAAACATTTCCTTTAATGAGCAGTGACTAAATACGATTACAAGCACAACAAAGTGATGCGTAGATCAATGATTCCCAAACTATCAAATACACGAATGCTCTAACCATCAGCCATTTTTCTCGTTTGGTTGTAAAGTTGGTTGGTCAGTTCACGTGTTGGTGCAACAATTAACGCTATTGGAGAACTTGCTTTGGCACTTTTATGCAGTTCTTTGTGCATGATCATATCAATGATCGGTAATATGAACGCCAACGACTTTCCACTTCCCGTCTCTGCATGACCCAATACGTCACAGCCTTAACCTCACTGCATTATTACTTATACTGTTGAGTGGAATACACTTAACACAGAGTTCGGGTGTACTTATTAATGAAGGAGTCACCAACAGGTTATGATAATACTACTGCGGTAACAAATCACTTCTTATATTCGAGTAGATTATTATTTCTCGTTCAGTTGAACAACCAAGTTGGCAGCATATTCCAAATCATGCTTGATGCATTGATTATGGTGTGCACATGGGAACGCACTAACGAGAACACTCACCAAGCCATACCAGCGGAATAACAGCCGCTTGAATCGCTCGTGGTTTTTTATAGCAATGTTTCTGAATATTTTTGATGAGTGCGTCAGCCATAATTATTCTGCCACCGTTCACTCTTGCAATCTCCTCTTCCCAATCCCTCAAATTTTTGTTACTTTCCTTCAAGGGTAAACTAAAGTTCTTCATCGATACAAACATATTTCAGAAATAAAAAATCATGCGACTTGCATATGAATATTCAATCACGCTGCAACATACCTTGCAGAAAAGAGAAAAAAATTAACTTTTTGAAACTTTTTTGTGACCTTTCTTATTCGTTTAGAAGAATCACGATCGACTATAACAGATATGCAGGTGCATCTACTGAATGCATTTGAGGATGTTTCAGGAATTTTTCATTTTTGTTTGAAACTCAGAGGAGGAAGGGGCAACAGCCGTAATCGAATAATCACTTTTCAAGAAGCGAAGAAAGTTACATGGCAATAATAAATATGTATGACACCGAAATAAACTGACATAAACTTGCGATACTGATCCGGAATTTTTCCACTAAGTGCGACCTCCAAATCAATGTCATCAACCTAAAATAACAATGAAAGTTCCTTTCTCAAAATACACACGAAGTATTGCTAATGGAAACACGTGGACCATAGCAGCTGGTGAGTTAGAAAAACGAAATGAATTAGTATCAATATCTCAACATCGATAAGTATTCTAAGCGAACAACAAAAAATAACGATATTACATAATGCACATCATGAATGAAGGCACGTGAACGCGATGGAATGTAATGAGAATGTTTACCGAATATTTTGCATTTGCTTCATCTTCTTCTAACATTTCTTCTGCAGCTCTATCCTCTGGAAAATACCGGGACCGTCCACCTGCAAGGTTATCTATATGAGGGCTGGCCGAAGTCAGTTACAACAAATAATTTGAAATGATGCGTTTCAATCTCGTGGCAGTAACAATTGCATATTTGTTATGATTGCGACAATCGGTTACCTCGTCTTTCTTGATAATACCCTGCACCTGGAGCTCGGTCACTGGAGAAGCTATTGCGACGAAAACGATTTTCATCTCTGCGACGATAATCAGAACGGCCGAATGTGGCACCATCATCTCCGGAGAAGCCTCGACTGGCTTGAGAAAAATTTGAAGGTTCACGATAGGGTGATTGATTTGAATCGCCGAATCCAGTGCGACTGTCTCTGTTCGCCATATTCGAAAACTCTCCGAAACCTTCATTTCGAGCTCCGAATCCAGAACCACGGCCGAACCCTCCGTGTTCCACGGGACCATTGTCATTTCTGGTGTTCGGTGATCCGAATCTTCTCCTTTGTTCATCTGGTCTGGGTTCATGAACTACACGATCAGAGGCGTCGAAATTCGATCGCCTTCTGTCATCTCTTCGATCCTCATTCATAGGACCGTATTCGTAATTATTTCTATTCGCTCCATAGCTATTCGGATCGGAGTTTTTGACTGCTTTTGTATCCCAATTATCTTTTTGCGATGATCTATCATTGCGATATGCACCAGCACCCCGACCACCACCATAATAATCATCATCATTTGAATCATTGAATCCTCTGCTAACTCCCCCACGTTCACGATCGTACCCACCTCTACCTTCCCCAAAATTACCATGGGGATTACCGAACCCACCTCTGCCTGCATGGTAATTTTCGTATCCCCCTGCCCCTCCCTCCGCCGGTTCCAAATCCCCCTCGGCCTCCACGGTAATTCGTGAACCCTCCTTTTTCGCTTCTGCCTTCATCTTCTCTGTTTTCTCCCCACCTGTCGTCACCATACCCCCTCTTCCGCCCCTATTTCCACCTCCCCTGTCTCCCCGCCCGTCGTCACCATACCCCCCTCTTCCGCCCCTATTTTCACCTCCCCTGTCTCCCCGCCCGTCGTCACCATACCCCCTCTTACGCCCCTATTTTCACCTCCCCTGTCTCCCCGCCCGTCGTCACCATACCCCCTCTTCCGCCCCTATTTCCACCTCCCCTGTCTCCCCGCCCGTCGTCACCATACCCCCTCTTCCGCCCCTATTTCCATCTCCCCTGTCTCCCCGCCCGTCGTCACCATACCCCCTCTTCCGCCCCTATTTCCACCTCCCCTGTCTCCCCGCCCGTCGTCACCATACCCGCCTCTTCCGCCCCTATTTCCACCTCCCCTGTCTCCTCGCCCGTCATCACCATACCCCCTCTTCCAAACCCGTCTCTTCTTTCTTCACGCTCCCCTGTGCTTCTCCGATCACCAAAAGCGAACTCTTTCCTGTTTCCTCCGTTGTCATCAGCGAACCTCCCTTTCCCACCTCCACGATCATTATCAAACTCCGCTTCCTGATCATCATTAACGAGCCAACCTTTATTTTGCTGATCGCCATCACCGAAGCTCGCTCTCCCCCCTCCATCTCCCCGTCCGAAACCCGCTCGACCAGCACCGAACCCTCCCCTGACTGCATGATTATCACCACTGAACCCTTGTCGCGCTCCACTATCGAATCCACCTCGGCCAGTCCCCCCACGGAACCCGGCTCTCCCTCCACCTGCAGTGACGAATCCTCGCCCTCCTCCTCTGGCAAACCCTCCTTCTCCATTTCTCTCATCACCGTACCACCCTTCCCTCCCTCCAGTTTCACCATAATTATTATCATCCCTCCTATTCGGTGAATCGTCATTCTGCAACAATCATCCAACTTCAATATCATTGTCAATACCAACAATCTAGATATTAATCTAAATATTCTTTAACGTTGACATTCCATACGCAACTGCTCAAAATATCAACTTCAATTGAATGAAACTGCTTGGCAAAGACGTTATATACCTATCAACAATACATGCCATCTTCATCTATCATTGAAACAACGGAACTTCGCCTCATTTACAGTACCAATTATAAAGACAACAATAACAACAATAATAAAAAGAAAAAGAAAAATAAAAAAATAATAACAAAACAATAATAAATATAGTGATACCAGATAAATAAATGAAAGTATAATATCAAATAACCTGATTTTGAAAGCGGTTATCTCGGTCGTTGAAACCTGCAGAATTGGATCTTTAGAGGAAACCTCTCATATTCATCATCACTACTAAACAATCAGCAAAAGAAACAACAAGATTATTAACCAGAAAATTATTAACAATAATAGGAATAATGTAATGATACTATTGTCTGATGGAAATAATACTGCTTTCATCACTATAGTCAGCATTGTTGTCATGAGAGCGTCACTAAATTACTCCCTTCATCCATAACTATTGTCAATAAAGTGTAACAAGACTGAATGAAAGAAGAAACGGTTCAAGAATTTTCATTCTGAATCACCTCTTCCTTGAAGTCTTGGCCTTGCATAGCCTTCTTGATCATTGAAGTCATTATTCATTTGTGAGTTTGCTCCTCGAGAACCTCCGAAGCCAGCTCCGCTAAAATCATCGAATACGAATAAATAAAACAAACTAAAACAATCTGCACAACCCAAAATTGTAACCAATCAACTGCCCTGATATGCTCACTGTCACGCGTCGAAATTGTGCGCAATGGTTGATAAAATTCATAAAAAACATGTGAACCTGGAATTCTCATAAATTCAATCCTCGTTCGTATCATATCCTGGTCAGTGGGGAAACAATCTATCATACTGCATACTTCTCTTTCTGATTGCATAACTCAGCTTTGAAATATACGCCAAAAAAAGGGAAAACTAATTTCGCATTCACGAAATGAATCATGCGAAGAATGCCGTCAAAAATTTTACACGCACACATGTTACGTATGTATATGCCCCCTGAATTCGTTCACTAAAAACGAGGACTTAAATTCAAGAAGGCGTTAGGAGTTTCATCAGTCAATCGGAAGGACGAAGTATTTCACATTAGCATACTGCAGCATGATTGGGAAAGCGCATAGTAGCAGGCACACTATGCAATTCAATTTTTGATTTTTCGTGCTCTGATCTCTACCGGAATTGTTTACTTTTAATGAGCACACATGAAACTGATAAAAACTGATATGATAACACAAAGGTGGATTCGATTTTGCCCACTGAAAATCTTCACAACCATAATACATGACTTCACTACGCATTCATTCATCATCGTTGTATTGCGCTTGAGATTCTCAAAAATATACCAAAGTCCTTGCCAGCACCGGAAGGAATTGCCATTACTGTATGCAAACTGACTCTTCCAAGACAGGCATTTATATCCGTATTTTACCCACATTTTCCAACTATATGTGGATATTATCAACATGTCTTGAATAATTACAATGTGTAAAAGAATAATGTAATGATTAGAATGTCATATACAAATATGCAGAAATCGAAAATGAGTTTCATTTCTGCTCAACACGCGTCGTTGTGGTATCATTATCGTTATTATTATTATTATTATTATCATTATTATTATCATTTCAAATTTTGCACATCCGACGGTGTATATAACATACTCTTCAGCTTCTGTGAGGATAAAAAGCCAACTTTTTTCATGCAGCAAAACCCAAAATCGCCTTCAAACATGACGTTATCACGGCTCGCTATTTCATATCCTTATCAGCTCTGATAACCAAAAAACTTACTGTCTAGCAAAATCATCTCCGCCACTCATATTGATCGTTGATGACGATGGAACATTCGAGGAAGACACTGCTTAAGCACGTCCTCACCCTAGCAATAAACACTTGCTTGCTTATATTTGCACGTCTCTTCAAGATGAGACTAAAATATTGTCGATTCATATAATTGACAAAGCACTATTAATAATTCTCTAGACCAGTGTTTCTCACGCCTGTGAACTCCAAAACCTCATTTGATGATCCGGCAAGCCGTCATCAATCACCCCTCCCTAACAAATATTTACTATTTCAGCTCATAATGTAAGCAGTAAACTGAAAACCAATCAGGAAAATCCTCGCTGACGTGAAAGAAATTAATTTTCTGGAATGAAACGAGTATCTTCAGAACAGTATCTATCTTTTACGGAAAGAATGTGGATCTCATCATAATAGTCAGCAATTAGCAACGCAAAGCAATAAGAAAACATTCGTCAACGATGAAAAAATTGAAATTTATCAACAATTTCATTTATACCTTTAATTGCTCCCCGACACCCCCAAATTACCCTCCCCCAGGGGGTAATTTACCCTAATATAAGAAACACTGGCCTCGGCAATACCTTGGGAGAAAATGATAGCGCCAAAGGTTTGAAAGAATGACAAGAAGGTTTGAAAATGACAGGTAGGCTGCCATCAGGGAAGTTAAGAGCAAAAATGGAACAGCTAAACATTCCATGACGACGCTCATGAATCTGTTATACACTCAGACTGACATGACACAATGCCTGTAGCTGTACTGTCATGCTTACAACTAGTTTCATGCTGAGCGAATCTCTGAACTTCCGAATTTGGGTTTCACTCAACAGCAAAATTTTTTAGAAGTTTCATTTTGCATTCTGGATGTGTTCTGTCGAGAACAACTGCAGATGCTTATGAATGCAACAATTCACACAGCCCGAAGTTAGCGCTCTCTAACGCAAATCAATTTATGAGTAATTTAAAGAATTAGAAGCAACGCAGTTGCAGTCAGTGGAACCAAAAAGTGAACTGTCTGAGTCAGTAGTTTTTACGCTTTCATGCTCCATGCGCTATTTTGTCCGAGTGGGAGACTCTGATTCACACCCATCGCTCCTACAATCTACTTAACTGTCATTTCCCCTTTCAATAATCCATATTTTCTGAGCGATCAATAATATTTTATGAGCGATCAATAACATAAAAAACTTCAATAAGCCATCAAGAAGTCTGTTGTCTGTGGTATTAAAGACGTCAATTCCTTGCGAATAAAGAAGCGTTTAAAAAAAGGATTTAACAGTAAAGGAGGAAACAAAGAACGACGGTAATTTCGTTGATTCTCCACTTCGAGAACCACCGACATAAATGAAAATTGACTGTTAAAAAATTCGAAAATTGCTCCTCTGAAGTTGTACTTTATACAAGCGATCACACAATCACATCACACACATCGAATACGATATCAAAATAGGTACTGAGAAGATTGGGAAATAAAGATGATTGATACCATAAGAGAGAAGCATAAATGAAGTGCAGCTTGTATGCTCCTTATCGAACAAAAGCAAATCGTAAGATGATATACAATGATAATATTATATATTAAATTAATAGCATATATTAAATTTCAGATCATATGCTAAGATCTTTCAAATGATCGCAATGTGCACACGCATAGAAACATATCTGTGCATTCATATTGTTTACATTGAATACAACTGCGGCACAAGGATGCCTGATGAGCCAATGATTCCATTTCGAATTTATGTAAAAAATGATGTGATATATATGCCCACGTTACATCAATATTCTTTCCTTTCTTCAATAAATGCACGTAGTTTAAGCAATTTTGTTTTAACATTTCCCTTTTTTTCTACGGCCATAAAATCTTAGCATACCAACGCATTTCTGCAACAATGAGCTTAGGAGAGCACCCGAACACTTCAGGCATTCACACACATTCCACCTATAGCATTGCTATGAATAATTGCACTACATATACCAAATTAGAGCGTACAAATTGCGATAAGTATCAACAATCAACATTACACTTCAATTATGAATATCCACTTGAATCAACAATGTCCATTATGCGATCGTATTACTGAGGATTGCTTGTTATCGTGATAAGCTTTATAAGACTGTACGGTTATACCAATTCGATGCAATGGGGAGGGATTTATGATGAATCGACGCAACTTAAAGCGAGTGACAAAAGGGGCAACTAGATCATGTGCAATAAAACCGCTTTAGAAACAAATAGACGCTGATCACAATTACTTGTAACTGCGGAGAACCAAAGGCATGCGAGATATTAATGAAATAATGAATTTTCCCTATTCAGCGATCTTCACTTCATCCTCATTCTAGAGTGAAAATTTCAGACGACTGATTTATCGGCTTTTCAGTTATTGAAATACTTTCACAAATAGAACAGCGTTCCTTAATCGTGTCAATGGTAACAGCAACGTATGCACTCCATAAAAATAAACTAATTGACCAAAGAAAGCAATCGAAATGCAGCCGGGATGCATGCATACGAGAGAGATATACTGTGTGCTAATCGAATTTTTGTGAATGGGGTGAATTAACATTTGGTCTTCACACTTTTGATTCAGGTACGCAGAGACGAGTATAAAAAACACGCGAACAGATGTTTCAGGATACTTCTGAATGAGACTCGAAGAGAGGAAAGTTTTGAATATATCTGATAAATGAATAAATGAACAATCAATTATCAATGCTTTGTTTTGAAGATTACGGTAATTCACTTCCTCATTTGATGACGATTGCAAAGGAAATGGAATAAAAAATGGGCCCATGTGGTACAGCAATTCAGTTGCCGAAACGAGATCAATATCACGCAACAAAATTCGAGCAACTTTACAAGTTTAGATGAGATTTGCTTCAAGGATAATACCAAGCTGCTATCACTACACAAGTAACAAATATCCACAAATAAGATTAGTTCAGAAGCGAACAAGTTGGGTGAGCAAACAAGCCGAACGTTTTATGAACTATCATTTACTACCTAACTTAATGAAATACATTAAAATTTAAGAATTCTGCGAAAGTATTAAATAATTACCGACCATCCGGAAAACGGTTTATAAGAATAGAGAGACAATTCGCCAACAAGTTGTATCGCAAATGAGAATAATAAAAGCACCGAATGGTACTGGTTTGACATATCCACCAGGACATTCCAATTCAACGGACACTGCCAATAGAAGGCTGGGCAATTCACAAACGGAGAGTTGATGAGAAGCTGTATTCTTTAAATCAATAAGCTCTAAACAATGATAACAATCTCTAAGAGGTGATATCATTTACGAGAAGAATTTATAGGAACCGAATTTGCGGTACTACAAAGAATTAAGCTAAACAATCTTGCAAAATTGTGCTGCCCGAGAAAAACCATGGATACATGAATAGATTGATGGAGAGATACCACTAAATGATGCAATTAACACGAGTTTAACGGACTTACAAGGCATTTTCAATAACTCAAGATCATCCACTTTTGGCGAAATGAATGCAGAAATTTGGCGAACGCTTACTAAGCCCTTTAGATTCAAGAATGAATTCGGGAAAAATCTGGATTTGTAGATTGGAAGAAGGGCAGATTGAACGAGAACATTGGCGTTAAAATAGTTCGCGGATTCACCATATTCCCAACCTCTGGGTTGAAGATTTCGTGATAGCCTTATTGCTTCCTCATGGAATTGTTTTTTTTTTCCGAAAACGTTTAACAGTGATTTCAGTATCTCTTATGAGTGCTTGTCATTGCAGTGATTATCATCAAGAGCATTACCTTCAGAGGAATGCTTGTCCTGCGGTGGTGTGGACGATGTGCTGTGGTAAGAACAATCACTTTTCGACGATCAGATTCAACACTGGCGGAAAAGATGAGGCATGCTGCGGAAGGGGTTGAATTAGTGGAATCAGAAGCCGCACATCAGAAGGATCGACTGGAAACCGAGTTTGATGAGAAAGTCAGTGGTACTTTTCTTCATCGTTCAACTGGTCTCTCCCGTATCGTGTTGATTTCCGATGTTCATTTCGTTCGATTTTCGCTGATATTTGACTAGTTCAAAAAGTAATCCAATTTCTGTGTGCAGCTTCCATCATTTTGATAAGTTAAACACAAAATAGCACTCGGTCTTTGGTATTTAAAAGTAGTTTTTCAATAAGAGTAATTGAATTTTAAGGGTGAACCATTTCGTGAGCTGTTCGTAATGCCACATCGTAAGCTGAATGCTCAACTCCAACTTGAGCGATTGACAGGTCGTGCGAAAGTTGTACGGTACAGTCGAATGGATATCGCAGATCGTCTTGCTGTAAGTTGAAAATTGTACTGGTCTTAGTCTTTACCGGGGAATGAACAGTTATTTTTTTAAAATCATCATTAATTTCATATGATGCCTCATTCTAATAAATGGATCGTTAGAATGAGACATTATATGAAATTCGCGTACATTTTCGTATGTAACCCGTGCTGTTATCAAAACTGCCCTTATATTAGCAATTTTATTGATGATTGGTTTTGTTAGTGGTTCCCATTAGTTCAGTCTGAGGTTTCTTCTGAAGACAAGCGTCATCGATTATTTGCAGGTTCGCCGACCCAGGTACGAAGAAATGCGCACTGATCAAGATTGGCCTAGTGTTTGGCCTGTAGCCGCATCGTTCCGTTCATCTGTGGTACCTTTACCAATTCGAATGGGCTCTAGACCTCATCCTGAAAAAAGACCGCCGTTTCAAAAGGTTGCCGTTCTGAATTTCTTTGCCTCATCGCAAATCTCATAATCAGTTCAGTGTAATCATGTCGCGGACAAGATGTTCAAATGAATGATTCTTGTTGTTCGTTCATAATGTTCATTCGAATGTGCATTCGTGTTCATCACTGAAGTGTGCAACTCATTTCAGTTGGGCAATTTAGAACTGATGAAGATTCCAAATTTTCTCCACCTCACTCCAGCCGCTATTCAACGACATTGCAATGCCATAAAAAGTATGTCATCGTACACACATCTCTAGAGAATTCTTACCGCTATTCATTTCTTAAAAAGGATCTCTGCGGAACGTTTTCATTTGTTTGTAAAGATTCAAGCTGTTCGAACTGCCGTCTGAAGATTCTCTCTTTTCAGAATTTTGTACAAAATGGCCTGAAGAACTTAATAAGAGCGAAGTTCGTGAGGCAAATTTTCCGGTTACTGTATCCTACAGTGATTATGTACATCAAGGTACATCGTTGCGAGATCCAAGGGCACGAGTTGTTACGATTACTCTGAAATTGGCCTCGTTGCAACTCAACGATGCAGCTCGTGAAAAATTTATGCGTTTGGCTGGAAATCGTTACAAGGAAGCAACTGATACCCTTACAATTATTACGGATCGGTATGACTCTGTTCAGTCTCGTTCACTGATCTATTGAGTGCTTGGAATGAATTAAATATGATGATTTATTGAAAATGATAATAACCATTAAAAAATAATAATATCACTTGTAATACTAGTAATAATGTGAGTTTCGATCTAATGATTGAGATAATTGTCAATTGCAGATGTTATACGCGCAAGCAGAATCGAGATTATGCACTCTATTTGTTAACGGCTCTTTATCACGAATCAATTGTAAGTTGTTGTATTTAATCATTTTTTGGATTTTCTTGATTACGATCTTGACATGATGTGTTATATTGATTGTATGACGGATGTAATTGGTGATCTTCATGATCTATAGCTGTCACTATTGAAGGAGCTCTAAGGTAGCGTATGAATATGACCAGCCTTCTTTCGTAATGCTGTCTGACGATCAGTTGTTAACGGTCGTTTTGCTGCTATTTTTCGTTGATGTTATCATTATTTGTTTTAGCATGAGTATTTCTTAATGAAACAGTCTTTAGTTTAGCTGATTTCGTATTCGTTTTGCAGAAAGCCGAAGCATGGGAGAAGATGGCACAACGAGTCGATGATCTCAAGGTGAAATATGACGGATCGCCAACACAACGAAGTGTTGAAGAAGTCATCGAAAGGCTGCAAACCGAGAAGGTTATCACTTCATTGTGTTTGTTTGAATTTTAATGTCGTTCTACTTCAGTGGAAGATAATGCCTCTATCACATACACCAATTTGCTTGTGACTGCCGATTTTGCAGAAGATGTCAGCAAACGACGATTCCGGAGCAGTTCCAAGCGTTCAGGATTCAGAACCTGCGTCCGTTCGTGAACATTTGGAGAATTTCAAGGAAATGTGGCAGAAGTATCGAAATGAGGTGAAGCTTTCGGTGTTTATTGGAAGTTTTCATCGATTTGATCATTACAATCTGGTTTGATTATATTTTGGAATGACTTTCTCATTGGTTTGATAGTGTTCAATATAGATAATGTAATGTCAGTTTCCAATATTTCCAATATCTACAATATAGATAATGTTTAGTCCTCAGTGTCCTCTCTTTCAGACAGAAACCCCGGAATCGGTGAGACATTATGATGAATGCGTAAGAAGTTTATTGGGAATCAAACCTCTTGTGGATAATGGAGTATCTGATGAAAAGTGATTTAAAGTAGTGCTTAGAGAATTTTTTTATTTCATTGTATGAAAAATTTCGATCTTATCTTGTTCTGTAATTGAATGTTCGTTTGAAGAATCAAATTGTTATGGTGTGAATAACAGATAAATGATTCATTTATATAAGCTTGTTATGCACAGCTCTGTTCATTTAGCACCGGTCTAACTGCTCTGATTGTAATGTTGACCTTTTATAGGTCATTTGAAGTTTGGAATGTGCATACTGGATAATTTAGAGTAGTTAAACGAAAGACGATGAAATTGAAATTCTGATGTTCGTAAAACTTTTGTGCAGAATTTTGTGTGAAAATTTTGTCTGTTTTCGGATAGTTTGATTTGATCAGAAAGGAAAAGAAATGCATGAAGACGTACTCGCGTACGATCAATTGAATGTACATATGAGAAATGATATTCTGGTGAAGATGTGTCTGCAACTGATTTCTTGATTTACCCCCGTTAAATGGGTGAGAAAGGTGAACTGTGTACTGTCTATTTGAAATAATAGAATAGTCAAGCATACGTACCACTTCCCCAGGCCATATATTTCCATTTCTCCGGACCACGCTCATCTGTTTCTTCTAACAAAACCAATTCGGTGATCTGTCTACATGCAATCCTATCATTTTCCTCAGTCGATAACCATTGGCATGTCGACAGTCAATACCTCACGTTACCTGTCTGTTTTTCTGAATACCCATTGAACTCTATAAGTGCTCACAAACTTAAGTAGCACATCCATTGCCACTTACTTTCGATTTACGTATGCCAGTATAACGTATCGCATCCAAACTCCTCTGAACTCATCCGCATAGAATCTCGCCGTTACTTGCCACGGCAACTCTTGAAGTATTTAAATCGACGGATAGTGTCGACCCTTTGCTAACTCTTCCATCCTAATGTGGATGTATCCTGAGGCAATACGTAAAAAAACATTTATTCAGCTGTCGTGCTGCGGCACTTTCATATTTTGAAGTCTTGCCCAATCTGCGCTCAATCCTAAGTCTAAGCCCTCAACACTGAGCGCGACCTCAGCTAATGATGTCTGATATGTCCTGTTTCGGATATCAAGAAATTTTTTTTCAACATAAGCGGAATCGTAAAAATACCTTTTTCATGCCTGTTAACCAATGGAAACCGCGAATGTGCCATATTCTGGTGTGATTCACCGTGGAACTTAGCCTCAGGCTTACTCTAGGATCTACAGCAGCTCGTAAGAAAGTTTGAGCTGCAAGGGTGAGGCTCATCCAGAGTTCAGGGTTTGCTTGCAGTAACAATTTATAGACATGTTTATCGCAAGATTGATTCAAGAAAACCTTTGAACACTGAACATTGAATGCTCAGCTGCCTAAGCTACCTTATAGCAGATGATTCCAAGAATGACTATAGCTGTAGGCATTCCTTCAGTGGAAAAAATCGCTTTGTTAATCTGAATGCATGGAAACAACATTTCAAATACTTATATCCACAGTATTACACCGTATTGAGTCAGCTTTAATGAAGTTCAACAAATTCTAATAGATTAGAAAAATGCATTCTTACAGGTCAAGTTAGTCCTATGTGCTACTATCATGTTCCGTTCAACGTACTCCTTCCTACAGAGTTTGATTTAATTTCTGCTATCATAATCCGGGTAATAACAATAAATTATTCACGATTACTTATAGCCTTTCTGAAGCCGAAGATAGTGATGACCTTCCTGAAGGCAGTGACTGGATATCTTCCGAACACGGCTCAAATCGTAGATTTGATCATAATATCTCAAATTTGCTAACATTTTCTCACATAAATATTCCGATTTCGATGATACACTTGTTGTGATAGCGGTATACTGGAACACTGTGTTTTCTTAAGCTATACGTTCGTCGTCCTGATCAATGTAGGCATGAAATTCATTACTATCTAATGCTTGATATGATTGAATTCCTAAATCTACTTGACTCATGGGAAACGAAGAGATTTCTGCAAATATCACCTTTTACGAGAACCTTCTCCTCATTCAAGATCATCATTATCAAGAAGAAATTGACTGCCTAAAAGTTTTACTGTTGATCAGCTTACAATCAGTTTCTTTTAGTGATCGGTTGTATCAGTGGTTATCGAAGCTTGACGATGCTACAACTGTTGACTTGTTACAGACGCCATAGATGCAAAAAGTATTGATTTGATTGCATGATACTCTGTCACTATTGTTCTTGCTACTTCTTGCTTATCACTATTGATACTCTTACTGTTTGATCCATGCAATGATATTGTTCTCTGCTATCTACCTGCGTGCATGATCTCGACATGCTTGATGTTTGATACGCCCACTTGAGAGGCATCTACATTCGATTCAGTCACATTTCTTGTTTCCAGTTCATTCTTGATGTTCCATTGTTCCTGTGCGGTTGTTTACGACAGTTTTCAGTGTGTTTCATTCTTCATCACCGAGACTTCGTCGTGCTTTACTAAGTTGTTCTTCGGCCTAAAACAGAGTTCACCGTATTCTGAAAGTCGGTGATAATAATACGAAACAAGTTCCTCTGATCGGCTTTTAGATATATTCCTGCATTGCTTAGTCCGTATACTCGCTTTCTGATGAGTCGAATGGACTGCGAGCAGGATTCTTTGATTTTTCTTTTATTCATTTCATTATTTCCGTATCGTTAGTCTCGTGATGCTAGGTAAAGTGCTTCTTTGTCATCAAGAAAACTTCTAAGCCAGCATTCATGGCTGTTTCATTTATATGGCAATTGAGCAATGCTATTGTGCAGCCAGGAATATTAAACAAGGGTTCGAAAATTCAAGTGTGAATGGTATTAACTATACCGCACACGTTCAGCATTCATGAGCGATTTTGCAATACAGTTGAAGCGCAACGAATACTTTCTAAAGCTTTTAAGCACTTATCGCTCTGCTAAGGATAATACAGGCATCTAATCAAAAGCACCCGAAGTATCTTTTGACTGCACTGTTGAACTTCAGTAATGATGAGTTAGGAAACTGGATAGAAATATTAGATCAAGGAACAGACATAATCATAGCATTATTTTGTGATAAAAATAGCAATATCTTTGTATTCATCAGCATAAATTAACGTTGTCACTTCGTCTTCTCCAGAGTATCCTTTTTCGTAATAGTCTTGTCATTTGTGATTACGATTAGTGCATGATCATTGGGATGGTTCAGTGAGCTATTGCCATTCACTGGGAATTAATCTCGTGATTGATTGTTTAGGATTCTATCGTTCATTTTGAGTTGTTGCTATTCGAATCTATATTCTAAGACTCTATTGCTTTATTGTTCTTGATCGATTCTTGTTCAAGATCCGTGAGAGATTCTGTATTGATGCTAGAATTTGAAAGCCGGTGGATAGCGAATAATGAGATTGATAAATAGAAAGTGCAATAATTACAGTCACACATAGCATTTAGCCAATGACATGAAAGCATTAATAGCAACATAAATATCATAGCAACATAATTATTATACAGTTAAGAACAGCAATAATAAGACATCATACATATCGAGAAGATTCCAAGTATCCATGAAGTGCATTATCCTATTCATGTGAAAGAATTGTAAGGTGTTCCATGCTGATGATCAGTCTGAATGTTTTCATGCGAATAGTT
>JAPYMA010001203.1:0-24388 GCA_035041965.1 Anisakis pegreffii | reverse complement strand
AATCTCTGAATTGCAGATGAGAATAAATCATATGAATAAATCAAACGGCAAAGAAATGGAAAGCAGTGGCAGATTTTTCTGTACGTTTTTGCCTCTTTCGGAGAGTCAATTCAATGAGATTGTTTATCTTTTTTCAGGAACATTGAAGATTACAGATTGATAAGTATGTGAGCGGAGTATAAGGCACAAATTTTTAACGAAAGCACGTGAAAACAATGGAGCGCTGAACATTTCATCGCAGAACTTAGGCCATCTTGAAAGCTTTCCTATTCAGTATGCGAGCAAATTAATGGAACATAAAAATTCAATGCGACAAACAAGAACGAATTCGTGCATGTAAGTTATTAATGATTGGATGGTACCACTGCAAGATGGATTTGACAGTTTGAAGGATGAAGACGTGAAAGGGTGATAGTAGCGCGTGGGATTATGCACAATTTAAGCCCAGGCTCAATTCCATCCAAAGGTTTTTCAGTGGCCATTATAGGGAGGAAAGAAGTACCCGTTTACGATGAAATAAAAAAACTTTTCGTAATAAAAAGACGCACAATGATATAAAGCGAAATAAATATGACATTCAGAATCAAATTAACGATAACAGTTATATATTAAAAAAGAATATCGTTAAGTATAAGGAAGGAAATTAACTAAAAGTAATGAAACCTACAAAATGTTTCGATGCGCCGTCCCACGATCAAGTTACTTCCGCGCAGCGAGCGCTCCAGCCATGCGCTCGCTGCTTTTTCCGTTACGCAGTCCATGAATCTGAAATAAAATGCATGCTTGCCTTTCTTTTGAGCTAATCAAACCAGAAACTAAAGCTTACTTGCAAACATTTCAAGCTTACTTGCAAACATTTCAAGCTTCTCAGAAAACGAATGAAATAAAGGACAAAAGACAAAACAAGGACAAACAAAACAAAACAACAACAAGGCCTTCAGTGATATTACAGCGCATAACTACAAAAGTGCTATAAGGGGCAAGATCTTTCGAGTGATTAATTTCATTCCGGAAATGTGAAACGAGTGAGCGAAAAGACGGACCCATTAACGGAACCAGATCTTGAAGTATTACGCGAGATACAGTGACGGTAGTACGTTGGACCAAATGTCATAGATAACATGGATATATGCACAAAAACAATTTAACGCACGATTTTCAGTGCAATGGAAAGGTTCTCGTTACAGAGAGCATGAGTAATCCGTTCTGATGATAGTAGTAAAAGAAAACGTGTGATCGAGAAACGCGGGGGGCAGAAATAACTGATGAATTTAGTATACTGAAGTGATATAATTTAGGCGATATCTGATATGATATAAGTTTGATGATTTTATTGATATATTGATATCTATCTGATTATGATAATGTTTGTTGATACTGATATCTCATATCTCTTTTACTTGTTGATATCTGATTTTCATGCACTGTTTATCCGCCGCTTATTATAATAAAGCCTTACAAACATGACAATTCGTTATTGTTATATTTGCGACGTTTTATTAAATAAAATCATCACACGCATCGAGGAGGACACATCGCCACAGAGTTGCGCCAATGTGTCTTGGTAGCACGCAATATACACACAAATGAATGGAAAATGTACTCACTCAGACGCATTGCGTATTACTTTCACGTATTTTGACTGTGTCAGCACGAATTTCGCTATTTCACGCAAGTCCACTATTATATGGCAAATTTGTGTGTAAACCATTTCGCCAAAATTTTCAGCACAATTTAACAAAATGAAGGCAAAGACATAGTTAACGATGGATGGATAATATTAAAATGCACGAGCAGCAATAATTTCAAATGATTTGTTTGTATCAAAAAGGCACCAATACGCGATGAATGAGGTTTTAGAGAGGCATTTTGAAGAAAAGACACTCATCTTCATTTCGCGATGAACGCTACGCATCTTCCAGAGATATTATCAAGAAAAACGTGCAGCGCTGAATTAAAACACAAGAAGAGAACAGCGAATGAATAAATTTTGCAGATATTCGTTCCACCCTAAATTTTTCTATCACCATCTTTAGTTTTTGCGCGTCTGCGGTATGAGCCAAATGAGAATAAATTATTTGATAAATGCTAAATCATACATGCTTGACCAAAGCTAGTATTAGGGCTATAAGCAAATTGGAACACCAGAGAATGCGAATTTATAAAGCACTTGGAAAGCAGTGGCACATTTTTCTAAACGTTTTTGCCACTTTTGGAGAGTCAGTTCAATGAGACAATATTTCTTTTCTTATGAACATTCAAGATTATAGACTGATAAGGGTGTTACCGAATTATATGGCACAAAATTTTGACGAAAGCACATGAAAACAACGAAGGGCTGAGCATTGCATCGCAGAACTCAAATTATCTTAAATATTTTCGCATTCAATAAGTTCGTAAATTTAAAAAACATGGTAATTTAACGCGACAAACAAGAGCGCATCGAACTGTACATATAAGGATATCAACAAATAGAAGGCACCATTGCAAGATGGATTTGGTAAGTTAAAGATTTTAAAACATAAAGGTGAAAGTACCGCGCAGGATTATGAATACGCCTAGTTGCATCCGAAGTTTTTCAGAGGCCATTATACGGAGGAATGAAGTACCCATTTTCGATGACATAAAAACTTTTCGTGATAAAAACACGCACAATGATACAAAAGGAAAAGAATTCGCATTCACAATCAAACTAACGGTTAGAAGTCTTCATAAATGAATTATTCTGAACGGCGTGAATAAATCAAACACGAATATGAGGCTGGTTTACAGTTCATGAAGCGATGCAAGATAATAAAAGCTATTTTTTTCAGCCTGGATCTACTTTATCTGGTTGTAAAATCCTTTTAATTCAAGCTGCATAGCGTAAGCGCATTTAAGAAATAGAAATAGCAATCGTTTGAAAAAAAAGACTATATTCTGCTAATTTTAATCAAGAAATTATCACACTTTTCGATCTCATTCGGAAATGACAATTTAGCATTCGCACAACGGAGATAGCAACATTTCGATGGTTTTCACTGCATTATTAACGTAAAACGTAAAATCTATGAAGTTTTCAGGATCTGCGATTACTGGTTGTCAAGAGCTTTCGGGGCGAGAATGCGTCAATAAGGAAATTTTCTATGCTCAATACTTGTGATAATTTCAATTAATTCAAAAGCATTTTATTTCGCGAAAATGCGCGCGGTCGATACTGCCTAGGCTTCCACTGAGGAAGAAGGTGACAATATAGAAAATAAGACAGATTCGACAAAGTCTGCAATGATATCAATAACCACAAAAAACAACAGAAGGGAATGACATCGCATTATATTATGTAACAGAACAAAGACAACCATGAATAAAGAAGACATCAAGAAAACTAGTGAATAATACGGAAAAAATCAAAAAATTATGATAAAACCAACTGGGCTTGATGATGTCCTTGCCGCGATTCGATTGTTTTGAGCAACGAGCGCCCTAGCCATGCGCTCGCTGCTTTCTTCAGGCGGGCGATATGTCTGAAATAAAATGAAATTTATCCATCCATACGAGCCATCCTGATTAAAAATTTATCAGAATTCTATGTCACTACTGATCTCTTCCAGTTTTGTTCCGACATCCAAACATCATGGAATACTGGGGCATTCAAAAATTGCATTAAATAGAGAAATTTTCTGAGGAAACGAGAAGCACGCTGGGCAGTTCGCTATCCTCAGCAAGAGATCAATCCTGTCTACAGAATGCGCATCAGCAGTGACTGATATGACGGGTGCAAACAACAACATTTGTAAGCAATGGAAATTCGAACGAACTGACAGTGAGAGTTCCGAAAGTATGCCATTAAGAAAGGTGTCTTAAAGGAGATCAAGGCTTGAATAGGCCCTGAACAAACCGGTTGGTTTGTTTTGCAATGATACAATTAACCACAAATTGTAATATCACAATATAGAGTGCAAAATTACGGCCATGCTAAGGATAATAACCATCAAAGATAATAAATGAATATTGATAAGTAATAGTAAAGAAATGTGCGCCTCTTAACAACGGTAACTAACCGCGCCCATAAATTACAATTATGGAGAAAGAGAAGATATCTGAATGCATAAATATAAAATCTGATCTAAAGGAACATGAAAACTCGTTCGCACTATGTATAGGAGTTTGGTAACGGGCGCCTTCACATTCATTCCATATGGAAATCATACGGCGGATTATTTTCTACCACTTTCATCGCCAAAATATCGTTAATTCTCGTTCGCAATATAATTTTTCATAATATTAGAATTTAGGTTTCAAAGCAACACAAATAATTCAACGCGAATACATAAAATTTGAAAAGAAAATGGTGCAAATCTGGACAATCGGATATGCAAAAAGTGAAAGGAAAGCTAAATTTCACACGATATATACGATTCATTATCAACATTTCAAACATCACTGCACATATAAATCAAGAATCTGATAAATGCGATAAAACACTTTCGATAACGAGATAAATGTCGGAAGAACGAGATATTTAAATTGCAATTGTTTTACTAATAGTTCTCCTACGTTTGCTGAATGAGCCAAAATGAAAATAAATTGTTTGATAAACGGATAAACCATAAATGACTAATGAAAACGATTAAATGAATTACAAGCGAAATGAAAAACCAGTGAGCGCGAAATTGTAAAGCATTCGGAAAGCAGCGGCACATTTTTCTATAGTTTTTTGGCAATTCCATGAAATTGTTTCTCTTTTTTAGAACAGATCAATAAATGCATGAGCGGAGTATATAGCACAAATTTCTGATGAAAGTACATGAAAGTAGCGGAGGGCTGAAGATTACATCGCAGAACGTAACAATTTCGCATTCAATAAGTGGGTAAATTAAAAGTATCATATAGAGTTAGAACATTACAAAAAGCAATTCAAAACGCAACGCACAACGCCAATTATTAATGTGATAATAAAAATAATTAAACCACAATAATAATGATAATACAAAAAGTATAAAATTTAAAGAAGAAGGAACCATACCAAAAAACGGCGACGTAACCCTTTCGAAGATCCACACCAGAAAAAACCCCGCCCGACTGTTGTTCTTCTTTGACACCCGCTTTCCCACCCCAATCCAAACCAATTATTTTTTTCCTGAAAACAAAATCCTTCAAAAGTTTCATCCTTACTATCGCTCATGTTCTTGAATTCTCCTGTAACCAACCTACCCTTCAACTTTACTAACAATAAGCAACTTATCTTCTCTTAATCTGTCCAAGTCGTATTCAGAATAACGGCTACAAACAGATTTCATTTTACAATTGAAAGTTTTAGTGTTACTTTTGAAACTCATCGCTTGCGCAAAGATGAACAAAAAACCTTTCGCACATAAATGCATTCAGACATTTCTCATTTTTACAATACTTCTAAGAAAATACGTCAGATTTGTGCAGTGGATTTAGTCATAGAAATAGAATGAGATTAGCATGAATGTCATGTATATAAGAGACTTATATATGTACGCACCTAAACATTGGATGTCATGTTAAATTTCTGACGGTTTGAAAAAGTGATAAAATGACGCCGGTTTTGAGCAATTATTGCTAACATAATGAAGAGTAAGACTAGAAATTGCGAGGTCACCATACGAATTACAATACATATAACAGATGCAAAGCAATAGAAACACGCAATCCAAATGTGCTAAATATAACGACAGCTATCACACCAGCAATAGACTTCCTGATAATCTTAATTAACTTCCTGATAATGATAATCATAATCAAAATGAAAACAGCAGAATATGTGAAAAATAAGGGACGAGAACATACCATATGATGAGACGTAGACATCGGTTAAACTGTTCTCTGCCTTCGAAGAGCGCGGCACCCTTATTATTCACGATCCGTTTGTCGTTGCCGCGCTCTTCTTTTTTTCCTGAAATCAAATTCACTTGAATCTAAAACGAAATCTATATAAATCCTAAGTCGAATGTAATTGAATGGAATATAGATGAAAGTTTGCAAAGTAATTAACAGAAAGCATAGAAAAAAATTTAATCTAACCACATTGTAGAACCATCCCTTCGCCGTCATTTTTTTTGATTATTTCCTGAAATATAAATAATTCATTAAACATTTCAAAACATTCATACAACTAAAATTTACCTCGTTTTTTATTAATTTCGGCATTCGCAGCGCCAAAACGATGCACTTCAGAAAAATCATCAGAAACATGTGATGATTACCTGCAATCCTCATAACTGATTATCTACAACTAGCATAAATACACAACTATATTAGCGTATCAATGACGACCGCATAATTCAACTTTGAAAAAATCAACAATTCTATAAATATACCATATGGTGCGACGATGATCGCGAACTATCCTCGTCGTACTTCGTTCAGAAAATACATTTTCAATTCTGTAATAATCACCAATAACATCTTCAACATCGACTCACTTAATTTCTGTTGCAAAAAAAGTAAGGAACGAAAAACCGTAAACATAAAATTAATAGTGAAATTAATAGATATCTGAATAACCTTTGAGCAGAACTGTCACATGATATCGTTGATCTTCCACTTGATATATCGTCTGTCCGTAAGCGAAACATCTCCAACGATCGATTCTTCTTCAGTCCTCACTCGCGAGAAGTTCCACCATTTAGTCGCATTCTCCTTGCTACGTAACCAATATATTTGCTTCGATCGATTCTTCTTCAGTGCTCATTTGTGAGATGTTCTTCCATTTTTGCCGTTTCCTCCTTGTTACGATGGTCGCTTGCGATCCGCCAGAGCGGATCGCAAGCGTTAATATCTTAATAAAATCTTATTAGCATCTGAAATTGGAAGGTGAAAAAGATGAAAAGGTGAAAAAATGGTACAAATGTTTTCTACACTACATCTTTACCCAAAACACAGACATCAAACTTCAGAACACTTGAGGTTATCCGCCGCTGTCCATTTTCATGGTAGTCTGACGGTACGGATGCCGGGTTCACCCGGTACCGGGATAGGATTAACCTTGGGTTATCAGCCCATTCTCCCGGCCGCACTGCACCCGCACACCTACAGAATGCCCCGAAGTCTGATGTCTATGCCTTACCCTCATGTATGGAAGAGGAATAAATATATAAGAAATGAATAAATAGCCCTCAAAAATAAACGAAATATGAATGACGAAAAGTTGACCTGATAGATGGTCGTCCATCCACCGCCACGAGCTGATAACTTCTCATTTCCATCTCATTTTGTTGTCCTCGGCGTGAGTACCTTCCAGCTCGACCCACATCCTTCCCATCACATCGAAGAAATGAAATTGGTTAATATAAGTACATACAATCAACCCATTCGAAAGAATTTGAACAATGCAGCTATTCTCATTCAGGGAGAGGACTAAGGAACGTAAAATGGCTGATTGCCTTTGATTTAAATCGCGATAGAAAGATAACCAATAACCAATCACTTATATTGATCAAAAATATTTAGATAAATATCACCTAGATGGTCACCAACCATAAGATGAGGTGGAACTGTTAACAAATGTTTGCTAGACTACATCTTTACCCAAAACACAGACATCAAACTTCAAAACACCTGAGGTTATCCGCCGCTGTCCATTTTCATGGTAGTCTGACGGTACGGATGCCGGGTTCACCCGGTACCGGGATAGGATTAACCTTGGGTTATCAGCCCATTCTCCCGGCCGCACTGCACCCGCAGACCTACAGAATACCCCGAAATCTGATGTCTGTGCTTTTCCCTCACTTATGCATGGAATAACTACATAGTCGTTGTTTCCGGTAACAGCTCCACCTAATCTTATCGGCACTTAACTAAGAGGGGGGGAAGGGGAAGGAGCAGAGAAGTAAATATGCAAATAATGAAAAAACAACCCTCACAAAATAAAGCAAACAAAAAACAAACGACGAGAAAATGACCTGATAAAAGATCGTCCATCCATCGTCCAGCTTCGATCGCCACGAGCCACGATCGCCCAGCTTCTCACGGTCTGATCCGTGATTGAAATTGACATATCTGATCCGTAATTGAAAACTTCGGTCCAACGGGATCAATGAAATTTAACATTATAATTGTAGACAACCAAAGCAACTGAGGATCATTTCATTCAGGTCAACAATGCAATTATCCCTGTTCTTACATGATGTGATGTATGATAGCAGAATTTCAAAAAAAGCTGTTCCTTAAAATAAGCTGTTCCACCAACTAAAAAATTTCCCCACGACCTTACCCCTAAGATCCACTGATGCTATCTAGTTCACCCTCAATCTGAAATGTAATTTCTCGAACACAGTCAACTGTTGAAGGCAGAGGCGGTGACTTATGACTTTCATTTCAGTTTTCTTGAAACATCAGGATTAATGAAATTATGCTTTCGTATGATCAAGAACTTCGGTAGCACTAATGATGGATAATAACCACACTGGCAAGGGGAATAAGGATGTATCAATAGAATTGTACGAATGCCATCATGAACCTAGCTAATAGATAAGCTTCGGCGAGTAACCACAAACACCTGAGAGATTTCATCTTATAGCGCATTTAGCAACATTGAACTGAGTGAGACGATCTCATATGTGCCAGCCAATGGTCAACCCGATCATAATTCCCCCTGTTAAGAGAAAGTGCGCACGGTGAGTCCGGGAACCCTCGTTACCTAAGCAAATGCCCGAAGGCACTACTCAGGCCAACTTACGCGCAATTCCCTATCCCCGGTCAAATCGGCGCCTTTCCCGGGCCGGGAACGCCCATATTTTATTTCGAAGATGAATGATGATGATACCCGGATAAGCATCATCAACATATATTGAGGTATTTCTCCCCGATTCGCCGAGACTGCCGGTAGGCGGGGAACGCCTGTCGCATTTACCTAAACCTAGCCCCTCTTATTGGCAGCTCGACGGGTTGGGATCACCCACGCGACCAAAATATGCTTTTTAAAAATGACCATTAACTGCACAAATGATATCGCATTCAACTCAATTCAGCTGTCACTAAACAGCACCACAAGGAAGACGTTCTTCGAGTCACCACTTAGCGACTCGACTCTTCAGGCGAGTGGTCCAGGCGAACTTTACAGACCTACCGCTATGCTCATAAGGCGATTCATACCCTACATTCAAAAAGCTCAATTTAATCATAAGGGAAACTGTTTTTTTTCTTGACATGCCAGTCTGGCTACTACCTATACTATGTGCACTACCTCCTACAACTCATTTTTTAAAAACGAAATATCTCTGCCTCCAAGAGCCACCACATTCGAGCATTTATATCTCAGCGTAGGGCTCATCGATTGATCTTAAGTGCGTTTCAGCTTAAGATCCATCGATGCTATCTAGCTCAACAACGAAGAAAAAAATTAAACGAACAAAAAATTGACGGCAAAAAATTGACCTGATGGAAGACTTTGGTTGATTGCCGCGATACCACAGCTTTACGTCTCGTTGAGATGTCGTTTGTTGTTCCCAGCTTAGTCGGTTGTCCTGCGTGTTGCTATACGTTGTCCGGCGTGTTGATCCTCATGCAGTTCGGCAATACCACTTTTACGCCGGGTTGCCATCCCCTGACGCAACCCTCCTCATTTATCCGGGCTTGGGACCGGCACTAAGGGCTGTAAACCCTTCGTGGCTGAGTTAAGGTGGATGGCTGTCATCACGTATCATTTTATGATCATTCAAGACCTTTATAAGTTGAGGTGTCTCTAGCACCTGAACCTATAAGTCTTGAATGATCAAAAGTACAATCCAGCGCAAACAAAACAACGAACGCATATGAATCAAACGAATCGAAATCACGAACGAATCATACATTCAATATTTTCAGATCGCATAATTCTCGTTATATCCCCTGATCACACGTTTCATCCGAGCTAACTGACCTAGATATTCATTTCGACTTGTTATTATATTGTGATGTGTGATTTTGAGCTAATTTCCCGTAATCAAGCGCTCGAGATTAGCTCAAAATCACACATCGCAATATAACATCAAGACGAAATGAATACCAATTTAATAGGATATCGAAAATATTATGCAAATAAGAGAGTGCACTAAATTGGCACACGATCAGTCTTAGACGTAGTGCCACACTGGCAATCAGCAAGTGTACTGCAAATGTGGCGTTATTTGACGAGAGCGATACGTTACTCAACCACAATGAAATCGAATTACGGAATTCGGATCATTTGAATTTTTTCTCAACGAAATTGAAATCGAACTCAAATTCTGAAAAAACCATATATAAATAAATGGGTTTCAGAAAAAGTTTCCACGATTCACGCATAGATTCGAAATAACTGCCTAAATATCCCTGAATGAGCACGATGGCATCAGCGAAACCAAATATAACCCAAACGATTCCTTCAACTCAATATAATGAACTAACTAGACACTGCGCAATTTTATCTCAACCACCACACATACAAAGATCTCGCACATCATGCACAAAAAGCATTTCACCACTTTATATAAGAGAATAAATTATTGACGATCGTCTGTTCAAAATTTCCGCATCTCGATCACATATAACTGCAACAATTAGTGATTACGCGAACGATGTGGCATATTCCCTAAACGTCAAAACAGTTAATATTATTTATACAATAATTTACAATACAATAATGCAATAATTTATACAATATTTATACAACAGTTAATACAATAATTTAAATATTATAATTATTAAATATCAAAATATTATTAAATATTATTATTATTACTACTAAGTATTAATAATCAAAAACATTAGTAAGTGAAAATAAAATAATAAAATAATTAATATAAATAATAATTCACAATATAAATAATAATTTAAAATAAAATAATAAAATAAATGATGAATTGATAATAAATAATCAATAAATATATATTAATTATTGTTAACAAATTAAATATTAATATAAATATTTTTATTAAAAATTAGTACTAAATATTAAAATATTGTTACTATTAAATATTAATGAATAAAAAAATTAAAATAAATAAATATTAATAATAAATAAACAACCGGTGTTTAGGGCATAGACATTCAATCGCCTAGAGAAATTAAATGAACAAAATACGATGGGTGTAAAGATTGGTACGTATCTATTGCGTATTCAAAGTATGGGGTGAATGAAAGTGATACTTGCACACAACGGATTCATATAGATAAGATGGGAGACAACAACGGGTTTCGAGATCGCCACAGGGTCAAATAGCTCAGAATTAGGAGTATATCCTGAAAGATTAAAAAGTCGGAAGTGATCGAAGTTATAGCAACGGATAATCACTGGATTTAGAAACTCAATCGTTCAAAAGAGATCTCTACCTAACTGACACTTTACATGACCATGCTGAGGTTTACTGCAAATTGACATTCTTTACGCATAATATTTCAGAATAATGGCGAAATTTCTTCATGACATTAGAAAAGACAGGCTTTGGAACGGAAATATTCATCTGAAGTTTATTCAGAACAGTTTCATATTCCCAGCTATGCTTGGTGAACAGTACCAGCAAATCTATGAAAACTGAAAGGCGAACGGTTGGTTCCGGTTGCTTTTTTTCTTGGGTCAAAATCTGCATTAAAGAATGAATATCGTCATCGCAAATTAGGGCTCGTGTACGGTGGGATACGTGAAAAGCAGAAGTGATGCACGCATCAATACATAGTTTAAATACAGTAGACAATCATGAGGCTGATTGTAAGCATGCATATACAGTAGTGGGTGAAGCCCGAACACTCGTAATTTGTTTCCGTTCTCATTCTTCGTTTTCCTGAGATTTAACGACAGACATGTTGTTTCATGCGATTCATCAAAAAAAGATACACAGATCGTGAAAATATGAAAACCGAAGCGCAAGAAGTTATCAGAATTTCTGAATTTCAACAGTTAATTAAATGAAAAAGAATACAAAACTGAAAATATTTTAATGTCTCTCCATTCACATAAATACGTAAATTTGCATTTGAAATTGTCTTAAATATTTTTACTGGAAATTTTGTATCGGTTATAAAAACACAAAAAATGCGATACGCGTTTGAATAAGTGGATGAAATGACATCGACAACTGCAAATTTATGGATTTATGTGAATGGAGAGACAAAGAAAATGAAGGAAACGGATAATGTTTCTGAGAAAACAAGCAGGAATCAGGACAAAAACAACAGGTTTATACGATATGACAGGACTGAGGACTATCGAGGGGTCATCAGTCACACAGAAAATATAAATAATAGTTAGAACAAATGGTATTAAGATTCATATAAATAGTATTTAGAACGGAACAAAACTGCCTAGATACATACGAGAGCAGTGGCCGGCTTAGCTACGGTAACTAGCCACACCCACAAATTACGGCAGTGAACTGCATTACATTCTTACATGAAAGCTTGAAGGAAATTTTTAAGTGGACGCGGCCCAAATGTGAGCGTAGCGTATGTGGGTGTGAAGCGGGCCCACAGATAATGCCACTACGAGTGGACGAAAGAAGTAAATTGCACAGATATTACGATGCTGAATAACGCGGAATCTATAGACAAAAATGACGAGAGAGTGTATTCTGATGGAAGAATATTGAGTTGAACCGTTGATATGATAGCGATTGAGTCGAACACGCTTCAAATGATCATAACCAAATCATTGCCCATAATAAAGTGCTATCGCTAACAATCGCTCGCACATCTGTACTAAGCTCCGCCCATGGCAAACTCCTTGTAACTCAGTCCCGCACCTCTCTTGCTAAACTCTTCAACAAATTTTCAACTTTTCAACGATCGGAAGGAAGTTTTTTCTTACAATTAGTCTTAACAATTATGAAGAAAGAGGAGATATTTAAATGTATAAATATAAAATTTGATCTAAAGGAACATGAAAACTCGTTCGGATTGTGCATAAAGCTTGATAACGGACGCCTTCATATATATTATATACGGAAATCCTACGGCGAATTATTTCCTACCCCTTTCATCGCCAAAATATCGTTAATTCTCGTTCTCGTAATTTAGTATAATATTAGACTTCGGATTCAAGAGCAGCACAAACGATTCAACGAGAACATATAAAAGTTTGAAATGAAATGGTACAAATTAGGACGATCGGATATGCAAAAAGTGAAAGGAAAGCTAAGTTTTACATGTGATATTTGATTCATTATCAACAATACGAACATCATTGCACACATAAATCATGAATGTGGTGAACGTGATAAAACACTTTCGACATACTTATGCAGGAAACGAGGTAAATGTCGGAAGAACGAGATATCCAAATTGCAGTTGTTTTACAAAGTATTATTGAACTTTGTAAATAATGAAGTAATAATAATTATCAAAAAATATTATTGAATTTTATAAATAATGAAATAATAATAAATTAATAAATATTAATTATTATTAATAAATTAAATATTAATACATAATAAATAATTAAATATTATTAAGTATCAAAATATTAAAAGATATCACTAAATATTATAAATAATGAATTAATAATAAATTAATAAATATTAATTATTATTAATAAATTAAATATTAACATATATTAAATATTATTATTATTAAATATTAAAATATTAAATATTATTAAGTAATAAAAATTAAAAAATATTATTGAATTTTATAAATAATGAAATAATAATAAATTAATAAATTTTAATTATTATTAATAAATTAAATATTAATATAAATATTAAATATTATTATTAAATATTAAATATTATTAAATATTATTAAGTATTAAAATATTAAAAATATCATTAAATATTATAAATAATGAATTAATAATAAATTAATAAATATTAATTATTATTAATAAATTAAATATTAATATAAATATTAAATATTATTATTATTTAATATTAAAATATTAAATATTATTAAGTATTAAAATATTAAAAAATATCATTAAATATTATAAATAATGAATTAATAATAAATTAATAAATATTAATTATTAATAATAAAGTAAATATTAATAAGTAAATATTGTTTATTTTATTATTTTATTTTAAATTATTATTTATATTGTTTAGTCTATTATTTTACTTTGAATTATTAATATTTAATAATAATAAATATTGAATAATATTTTTTATTATTTAATGATGATGATATTTAATAATAATATTTAAATTAATATTTAATTTATTAACAATAATTGATCCTTATTAATTTATTATTTGCTATTGATTCATTATATATTTTACTGTTTTATTTTAAATTATTATTTATATCTTAAATTATTTATATTATTTAATTTATTATTTTATTTTAAATTATTAATATTTTTAATTATTAATATCTTATAATAATAATTATGTTTGATAATATATTAATATTTACTAATAATAACATTTACTGATATTTACATTAATATTTAATTTATTAAAAATAATCAATATTTATTAATTTATTATTTATTATTAATTGGCCTTTGCCTTGCCTTAATTTGTTCTTGCCTCGCCACTTTGCCTTGCTTGGCCTAAGCTAAAACAATAAAATAGTATTCTATTGGTATGTAGTGAAGTAGTGAAAAGTAGTGAAATTCTATTGTACAGTTCGCGACCGATCGTCACAACAAGAACAACAACAGTTCATATTATAGACGAACAACACGAACGAACCATTGCATGAAGAACAACGTTAATGCAACGCATGCAATCGACACATCATCTATCGATAGAGCGAATAAGTTGGCAATTTTTTGTAAGAAATAGCTATTAGCCATTTTTGATGAAAGAAATAATTAGAGAACGACAAAACAAACAAAACAAATATCTTCACAAAGAAACACAAAAACAACCACACCATTTCTAAGCAAATCAAACATTCAATCAAATAAGTGAAGTAAACATTGAACTTTTTCCCCTTCAATTGAAAATATTTTTAAACGAAAAGCAAAAATTTATTACATCTCTTACCTTAATCATTATCAAGCGAACGTTTCGACGAAAGAACTGTGGTCAGTGATCATATATTGGCATAGATTTTTATTAAGTCATCAGATACATATTATTGATATAATCCAATTGATATAATCTAATTCATTATTGACCGATAAGATGCCAATTATCCAAACACGTCATCTTATCAGTCATTCGAATACATCAATAATCCACCAAATAAATACCTGAAACTTTAATAAGCATTCTTACAAGAATTAAGGTGTAATGCTCTGATAGCATATCGAAGAACTGACCTGAATAAATTACGATGAGTTGAATTGTAGTTGAAATATTTATACGGAGATATCGAATGTTAACATTATATTGATGATATTCACCATGTTGATATCCAAATAATCATATTCATTGTATCATACAGTACCAATAATATTCATATTACCATCCATCATAATAACAATATTCAAATTAGTTATTGTTATTATGATGGATATTATGGATATTATGATGGATAGTAATGTTGAAGCTGAAACCCGAAAGAAAAATCTTAAAGGTTAACTAAGATATCAGGTATACCATTAAGACATAAGTACTTTATATCAAGTGAATGAGCCAGTGACATTTTTAATTCATAAACATTTATTTAGTCAGCACATTTATACAACATACCAACAAAGTACTATTCATGTGCACATGACAGCTCAACTTTTACAATAAATATTCAACAACACAATAAAATAATATCACTGATAAAGTCGTTATAATAAATAATTCAATATTATTGATGTAGTTTTAATTATTATTGATATATTACTATTGATATCATTGATATACTAATGGATTGTTATTGATATTTAATATACCACTAATTATTGAAGATATGTAATCAATCTTGTTTATTATTCCATCAATTACTGCTGATATATAATAATAAGATTATCCATATACTAAAATATAGTTAAAGTCGTATGGTAAGTGATAAATACCTGAAAATTTAAGATATATTGCTACAAGAAATAAGGTTTAATTCTCTGATAGCATGTTGAAGAACTGACCTGAATAAATAATGAAGAGTTGAATTGCAGTTGAAATATTTATAGAGATATTAACTGTTAATATAATATTGATGATGTTCATCATATTGATATAATGTTTATTTATATTGGTAATAATAATTATATTCCATAACATTTAATAACATTAACCACGTTTATTATACCAATAATAACAAAAACTAGTTCAATAATAGTATCCATAAAATAGTTCCATTTCACCACACATCTCGAAGAAAGAATTTTTCAGCTCCCTCAGGATTCCAGATCCTGAGGGAGCTGCGAACCTGAAAGTAAAATCTCTAAGGTTAGCCTTTCGCAGCCGAAAGTATGAATAATCAAAAAATAAAGTTGAAAGAATTTATTTTTGATAAAATAATATAGAGACAATAAGACAATTTTAAGAAGTAAGACAATTTTTAAGAATTAAGAGAATTTTTCAAAGAGAAAAGAGAATTTAAGACAATGATTTATTTTGAAGACATTTGAAACAATTATTTGAATTAGTTGAATCCCTGAAAAACCCTAAAACCTGAAACACAACCTGAAACATAACCTGAAATAATGCAAAGAATGAAAATAAAACGAAAACAAATAAAAAATAAAAGCACATTATACAACACAAATACACACAATACATATAAACATCTAGGCAGCGCAGGGTGGGACAACCTAGACCTACATCTCACCTAACACATCCCAATCCCCCCTGGCTCCAGAGATCCACGGGTCCCGATCTCCGCTTCACTCCTTCGCCCTAATTATTGCGCGCACACACAAATAAATACAAAAAGCCATCCCAGACGGGGCTGCGACGCGCTCTTCCCCGTTGGACCTGGGATGGCGCACAATATACGAACAATGAAAAAATAAATAAAAGAAAAAGTTGAAAACCGGCCATCATTTTTGAATAATTTTGAAGTCGAAAATTTTTTTCGAAACATTTCATTAATTATTTGAATTATTATTATTTTATTAATTATTGATTACATTATTAATTTTATTTATTGTTTTCTTCGACTTTATATCATTTTGATTTATATTTTCAATCTTTTCAATTCATTGAAATTTACCAAAAATTATTGATGACCGTGTAATAAAAATAAAACGAGCCCTTTTGCGCCGCTCCAGTGTGGACCGACGTCGATTTGATCCATTCCACATCTATAACCTAACCCAGGCCCGGGATATCTAACCGACTCAGTCGTTTCGAGGCAGTGACAAACGGCACTGCCCCGGCTTCACCAACGGGCCGAAACCCGTTGGTTCCACCACCGTGAGCGGCGGAATGATCTCATGCCCCCATCAAGCTTGTATAAGTATACATAGCTATAAGTATAAATACTTATATCTATATACACTTATACAGGTCACCCTGATTTTTTTGCTCATAAGAAAGAAAACAAAAAAAACATGAAAAGAATTAAATCATTAGGATATTAATATAAAATTATTGTTCATTTATATACTAAAAGTAATTTTTTAAAATTTATATACTTAATTTTTAATTTATTTACTCAAAATAATTTGGTTTACTTTTATACAAACATTCCTAAAACATTAATTTCATTTCGTAAATATTTTTTCATTTCGTAAATATTTAATTTCATTAATTTAATTTCGCACAAGCTGAAAACATTGATTAATTACATTTAATAATAATATCAAACAATTCAAAACCTAATCAAAATCTGTTAGGGTGACCACTAAATCCCTATAAACAATTTTAAAACGTACTGAAAATCCGGGTCCTTGATGGTCCACACTCCGGATCTTTTGCTTCAGCCGTCCCTTTTAAGGAGACTGGCGCCACCCAAGTCTCCAACCCTCCCTATTTTTCCGGGCTTGGGACCGGCACCGGTCCATCGGCGTGCCAACCTGCTTGGCCCGTAAACTTGGGCCTCGCGGGACGGCCCGCCTCAGGACCGAGTGGCTAGGTTAGAGGATCAAGTGCTTTGAATTGCCGCGAATGTTTCAGATTATTGATTATATTATTTAATTTATTATTTTATTTTACATTATTAAAATTTTTAATTACTGATATTTAATAATAATAACAGTATTTAATATTTTAATATTTAATAATAATATTTATTAATATTTATGTAAGTAATAAAACAATCATAATACAATCATATTATACTATATTTCTTGCACACTAATTTACCTATATTTTTGCTTAATGATGCTTAACTTGCACACAATAAATAAAGAATTAATAATAAATTAATAAAAAATAATTTAAAATTTAATTATTGTTAAAAAATTAAATATTAATATAAATATTATTAAATATCATAATTATTAAGTACTAAAATATTATTAAACATTATTATTACTATTAAATATTAATAATTAAAAACATTAATAATTTAAAATAAAATAACAAAATAAATAATACAAATAGTAATTTAAAATATAAATAACAATTTAAAATAAAATAATGAAATAAATAATATATTAATAATAAAAAATAAATTGAAAAATATTAATTATTTTTAATAAATTAAATATTAATATAAACATTATTATTGGATATTATTATCATTAAATATTAAAATACTATTAAATATTATTATTAAATATTTATAAGTAAAAATATTGATACTTTAAAATAAAACAGTGAAATAAATAACATAAATAATAATAAATAATAAAATAATAAAATAAATAATAAATTTATAATAAATAAAAAATTAATAAATATTAAATATTGTTAATAAATTGAATACTAATATAAATATTATTAAATATTATTATTAAATATTGAAATACTTATCAAACATTAATAATTAAAAATATTAATAATTTGAAATAAAATAGTAATTTAAAATAGAAATAATAATTTAAAATAGAATAATAAGATAAATAGCGAATTAATAATAAACAATTAATTAATGAATATTAATTATTGTTGATAAATTAAATATTAATACAAATATTATCATTAAATATTATTATTAAATATTTAAATATTATTAAATACTATTATTATTAAGTATTGATATTTAAAAATATTAATGATTTAAAATAAAATAACAAAATAAATAATGTAAATAATAATTTAAAGTATAAATGTTTTAAAGTAATTTAAAGTTTAAAGTATATCGTACGGACATAATATACAGTACATAATAGCAATAGTAAATGAATATTGATAAATAACAGTAAAGAAATAATCTAAAAGTTATGTAACATACAATGTGTTGAAGAGCTGCTCCATAATCGAGTCGTCCTGATGCAGCGAGCGCTACAGCCATGCGCTCGTTGCTTCGTGTAGGCCATTAATCTGAGATAAAATGAAAGTTTGCCTTTCTTTTGAGGTAACCAGATCGGAAATTCAAGATTTCTTCTAAACCTTTCAAGCTTTCTTCTGATATCCATATATCAAGAAACATGAAAGAAGACTTTAAGAAATTGAAGCAAACCGATAATGTTTCTGAGAGAACAAGCCGGAATCAAGACAAAAACAAAAGGTTTATACAATAGAACGGAATTGAAGACTGTCGTGAAGTTAGTCGTCATTTGGAGGACAGGATTCATATAAATGGTGTTTAGAACGGAAGAAATCGCTCAGATACATACGAGCTTACGGAAGAAGTAAATTCCATGTATATTACGATATAATGCAGATGCAGAATCTGTAGACATGAATGACAAAAGAGTGTATTCTAATGGAAGAATATTTAGACGAACCCTTAATTTTATGGCGATTGAGTAATGGATTATAACCTATCAATAGTTACAATGATAAACACGCTTCAAATAATCATAAAGCAAATCATCACCCATCATAACGATTATCGTTAACTATCGCTCGTACCTCTTCACTAAGCTCCGCTCTTGGCAAATATGGCACTCCCCTTGGCAGTCAGCTCCGCACCCCTCTCACCAAATTTTTCAACAAATCGAGAAAAAGATCGGAGGTTCTTTCTTAAAACTACTTTTGACAATATGGAGAAAGAGGGAATATTTCGAAGTATAGTCATATAAATAGAATGAGATTAATATGAATGTCACGTACGTACATAAGAAACTCATATATGTGCACATGATGAAACGCAACCAAAGAATTTCGTGGAGAATGCGGTATGAGTAACGGAAAATAAAACAGAGATGAACAGCGAAAACAGCATTCTAGACGAGAAATACCGGTGGTGTTAGGGTATATACATTTAATCGCTTCGATGACCACAACTCTGATATCTCGCATGATGATTAGAAAGATGAACAGATTAGAGAGGGAATTGCACTTAAGATTTCTTTTTTTCCGAAATGATTTACCATAATTGATTGAGCTGTTGGGAGGAGGAATTTATGATGTCGCTCTTAAAGGTACTATTATCAACAAGCCTCAACAAGAAGGCAATTCGACGATGTGCTATTCACATTCATTATCGGTTACAGACATTCTGACGATTATTTATAAGACGAATACAACACGAAGGATGTAAAGATTCTCATGTATATGCAGCGCATATAAGGTATGGGGTCACTAAAGGTGATACGTGCATACACATGGATTCATATGGATAAAATGAGAGACAACAACGGATTTCGAGGATGCTACTGGGGTAAATGGCTCAGAATTAGGAGATATGCAGCTCAAAAGTGGATGATTAGTAAGTGAGAGGTGACTAAGGTTATGGCGACGTGGTTGTAGGATGCAGAAACTCAGTTGCTTTAAAGGAGATCTCTTCGTGGCTGAAATTTAATATGAATATACTGACGTGTAACGCAAATTGTCATCCCCACGCATAGATATTGTAGAGAAATTGCATTGCATAAACATTGCGTTTTGCACTTCATCTGCTTTCGAATGGTGATAATTTTATGCCACCCACGCTATCGAACAAATCCGATGATAAAGCACAAGAACAATGTAGCATTTATGAATGGAAAATTACAAGAAGTGCTCGAGTTCAGAGAAACGGGATGGATAAGGCAAAATTTTGATTGGTAGTGAGCGGTAAATGTACGTCGCAAATAACAGATGAATTTGTTGATGACAAGACCTGGCTTGTTTTGAAATGATTACTTAACTATGAATGGTCAGATTGATAATAAATTGGAAACGTTCACAGAACGATCAGAGATATTCTACGGTGAAAATGCTTAAACAAGAGAGTTCATGATCGATTCAACAATCTGCGCGAAGAGGATCGAATCTACCCACTTGAACAATGCGTTGTGAACGTTAGTTAGGCGACCAAACGGAAGTTCACCTTGAGCTTTCACCGAAGTAGCACATATCGCAGAACTGCAGACTCAAGTAAAAATGACAGCTTGAAGAGACTGAGAATAGAATGCAAGATTTGCAGTTTGGGGGAATCTTTTCTCAGTTTGCATCAATTTGCTATTAGATGTAAGAAATAACATAAACAACATGATAATGAATACGATTATCCCCCAGACCCAATCCTCACAAAACTTTGTGCCCAATATCACAGCTAGCAGCATTCATTACGAGCAGTTATCGCAGAAAGACCAATTCAAATCGGCTCAAAATATATAATTATATATAAATCTGGTCCATCAGATGCGTAAACACGGTAGGCGTGCAAATGGGACTCGTAAGGAGCGAAGATTGCGTATGAAAACCAAACAAAGGTGTGAGTTATACTTTTCTCACCTCTAAAATATCGCCAAATTATACAATAAATAAATAATGTATTAATAATAAAGTATTAATAATAAATTAAAAAATATTAATTATTACAAATAAATTAAATAAAATAAACATTAACATAAATATTAAATATTATTATAAGTATTAAATATTGAAATATTGTTAAATATTATTAAGTAGTGAAATATTAAAAAATATTATTTAATATTATAAATATATGAATTAATAATAAATTAATAAATATTAATTATTATGAATAAATTAAATATGAATGTAAATATTAATATTACTATTATTATTAAATATTAAAATATTAAATATTATTAAGTATTAAAATATTAAAAAATATTATTGAATTTTATAAATAATGAATAATTAAATACTATTAAGCACTAAATATTATGAAATATCACTAAATATTATAAATAATGAATTAACAATAAATTAATAAATATTGATTATTACTAATAAATTAAATATTAACATATATTAAATATTATTATTATTAAATATCAAAATATTAAATATAATTAAGTATTAAAGAATTAAAAAATATTATTGAATTTTACAAATAATGAAACAATAATAAATTAATAAATTTTAATTATTATCAATAAATTAAATATTAATATGAACATTAAATATTATTATTAAATATTAAAATATCAAATATTATTAAGCATTAAAGTAATAAAAATTATCATTGAATTTTAAATATAATGAAACAATAATAAATTAATAAATATTAATTATTAATAATAAATTAAACATTAATATAAATATTAAATATAATTATTATTATTAAACATTATAATATTATGAAACATTATTAGGTATTAAAATATTAAAAAATTTTATTAAATATTATAAATGATGAATTAATAATAAATTAATGAATATTAATTTTTTTATGAATAAATTATATATTAAAATGAATAAATTATACATTATGAATTATGAATAAATTATATATTAAAATCAATATTAAATATTTTTATTAAATGTTAAAATATTGTCAAATATTATTGAGTGCTAAAATATCAAAAAATATTATTAAATATTATAAATAACGAATTAATAATAAATTAATATATACTAATTATTACTAATAAATTAAATATTAATATAAAAATTATTATCATTAAATATCAAAATATTATTAAATATTATTAAGTACTAAAATATTAAAAAATACAATTAAATATTGTAAATAATGAATTAGTAATAAATTAATAAATATCAATTATAATTAAAAAATCGAATATTGATATAAATATTAAATATTACTATTATTAGTATTATCATTATCATCAAATATTAAAATATTAAATATTATTAAGGACCAAAACATTAAAAAATATTGAATTAAAAAATGAAATAATAATAAATTAATAAATATTAATCATTATTTATAAATTAAATATTAATATAAATATTACATCTCATTATTATTATTCAATAAAGAATATTATTAAGCAGAAAAATATTATTAAATAATATAAATAATGAATTAATAATAAATTAATAAATATTAATCATTATTAATAATTTAAGTATTATTGCAAATATTAAATATTGATATTATTAAATATTAAAATATTAAATATTATTAAGTATTAAAATATTAAAAATTATAAATAAGGAATTAATAATAAATTAGTAAATATTAATTATTATTAATAAATCAAATATTAATATAAATATTAAATTTTATTATTATTATGATTGAATATCAAAACATTATTAAATATTAGCAAATATTAAGTTATATAAAATATATTATTAAATATTAAAAGCTGGAAGTTAAATGAGATTCTGAAGAATGTTCGCATATCAATGAGTCGAGGAAGGATTACGAACGGATCAGAATAAGAGAACGAATGGAGCGCAGGAATCGAATCACTCGACTGCTGTATTGCGTTAACAGAGACGTCACAAGGACAAGCATCAACAAATCCAAATGACCATAACAAAACTTTTCCAAATGAGACTTTGCAATGCTTCAAGGTAGTTGTGAAAATTGTCCCAACCCACCATTTTCATTCGTGGAGCGGAGATCACGCTTCATATGCATAAAAACACAAGCGATTTTCAGGACGCAACCGAGGTGAAAGAGACGGAGATTTCACTAACATTCAGGGAACACAACTCCCTAGTTTTTTTTAAGACACAGCTAAGACGATGGAGAGAATCAACAGACCTATCTCGCGCTATTCGTGAGCCATGAAATAATCTCATTGAAAGCGTTGTGCATGGTAGCTGATGTGTACATTACTGAAAGCAAGCGACTGGATTACAGATTTCCTAAATTTTGCTAGACAGTCGCGTGCATTCAAACTCAAACTATGAATTCCGGCCTCGTTGAACTCATCCCACATAGAAATAGCAAGCAAATGACAATGTCGGTAATCGCAAATCCTGATAAATTACCTTTGCTCATGAAATTACAAAACATTTTGATCTTGTTCGGAGAAGCAATTTAACAGTCGTATAATGGAAACATACATTTCGATGACTTTCAGTGCATCGTTAACGTAAACCAGCATTGCAAAATCAAGAGAGATGAGTCGCAGATATCGAAAGAAACTTGCTTGCGGGTATTCTCATAAAAAAGCCATGAAATTATCAGGATTTGCGATTACTGACCAAATAAAGCTTGGAATCTGCTTATTTATCGAATGACCCAAATGGGAATATTAACACGACTTCATACGTAGACTAATCGCAAATGAAAGCTAACGTAAGGACAGCTTCATCGAAAAAGTTCTGCATAGACGGATGAGTTCTGCATGTTTTTAGGTTGACGGAAATTCCTAATATTCAACATCGACTCA